>AYEL01071136.1:0-37525 GCA_000484575.1 Olivierus martensii
AGGATAAAAACATAAAAATTAGTAATCTAAACATGAACAATTAAACGGAATAATTATTATGTTTATTATTCCATTTGAAATAAAACTGACTGACATTAGCATTTGTGTTGAAAGTTAACTGTCATTTTTACTCAAATCACAGACGATGTTGTATATTAAACATTTTGGCATAATGTGTTTTGTTTAGTACGAATGACGGCACAGGCAAAATATGGTATTAAATAAATAAATATGTATTTTATTATTGTATAATACACCAAATTACAAAATACACTATTTTATATACAATACACATAATTTATTAGCCCTTGGATGTTGGAATGAAGTCTTCTTTATTCTGATCTACCTTTGAATCTGTGAAACCAGCCTCAACTTGCTTTAAATTCCTCTGTTTGATCTAAGTATCTGATCTTAGATTAATTTTCAGATCAAACTGAGAGAATCCTGGAGTTTTCTTCTGCAATTCTTTGAAAATTAACCTAGCCTTCTCACAGATCATTGCCTGAGTTACTGGATCTCCTTTCATTTGTCTTTCTCTAATCTAAATGAGAAGCAGCTTTTCCATATCTTCACTGATAAAAGATCTATTCTTATCAGAAATCTTCATTGCTTCAGCAGACATCTTAGCATTCAATTTTCTCTTTTTTTTGCAAAACATTATCATAGTTGTCTTAGGAATGCTATACTCTTGAGTTACATTTTAATTGTTCTATCTTTATGCACTTTATCTACAATTTCTTTCTTCTTCTCTATGCTCAATCAAGTGTTCTTTTTTTTTTTTAAATTATTCCTCTGGTCAGTTCTCTTTGAACCTATTCTTACATTTCATTCAAAAAAATAATGATAATTACAGATGCAAAAATTTTTTACTTTCCAAAAAAAAAAAAAAAAAAGAATTGAAAATTAACACAAACAACATGGCAAACACCAAAAGCAGCTCAACAAAAACTGAAAAATAACAAATGACATCACTCCATTCCATGTACGCACATGCGCCATACTACAAAATTCAAATGTTGAATTGCGAAGTACCACTGTATTTTTATAATATAAAAATTATTAATGAATCAAAATTTTGTTCAAATATTTCTATGGTAAAAACTTAATTTTCTATCACCCATTGATAGGATCAAAAATGTTTCTTTTTTGTATTAAAATTATCCTGTTTATTGCTTATGTACAATTTTTGAATTTATTTCAAAATTAGATATTATTATTTCAAGGGAAAGATAAAATTGGTTATATCTTTAAAGAAAGATTACTCATTACTTTGGATTATATGAATCTGTATCTTAGTATCAAAGTGGAACTGATAGGATTGAATTCTAAAAACTTATCTTAATAATCCAATAAATGGTTTTAAAATTATTTTTGACATAACTTATCTGACGTTCAAGAAATTATACTTGTCACAAGAGACTATTACATTTAAACTAAAAGTCAGCTCTTCGATTGCAAGTCTACTGGCAGGACTTTGTGCAAAAGGTCAAAAACAAAGTTTTGCAGAATATTTTCAGCAGTATTAAATTGTATGCCAGATATATTTGATGATGTGATTATAATATGAGGCTTATTCGAAAAGTAAGGGCCGTTTGCTTATATTTAAATGTTGGCAGCTCAGAACAAAGTTGCATAAATGCAGCACCATCAATGGACGGTTTATGAAGCTGTTAAAGTCATTGCTTTGACTCAGTAGTCGTTTGACTATCGGTGAAAGCAAACAACAATGACTTCAAAAATCATTACTCCTGTCAGTTGCGAAGTACGTACTGTTATTTGACTTTTGTGTGCAAAAGGATCTACAGCTGCTCAAATTCATCAGCAGTTGTGCCTAGTTTATGGGCCGACAGTAATGAGTGAAGGAAAGGTTAGACAATGATGTTGACACTTTAAAAGTGGCCATACAAATGTGCATGATGAAGAGCAGAGTGGCAGGCCCAGTATCCAGATCAATGAAATTATGCAACAAGTGGACCAAAAACTGCGATCTGATCAACCTTCTTGCACGTGAAACAATGGCTTGATGAACAACAGTTTGAAAATGATGAGGAACTCAAGACCACCGTTGTCAACTGGTTCAATTCCCAGGCAGAGAACTTCTATGCAGAGGGGTTGAAGAAGCTTGTGCAACGTTACGAAGTGTGTAGAAGTGAATGGTGATTATGTGGAAAAGTGAAGTAGGTTTGTAGGAAACTAAAATCGCCAATAAAAGCTTTTCTAATGAATATATATATATATTTCTTAATGACCGAATGGCCCTTACTTTTCGAATACACTTCGTAGTTATTAATAAGTAGCAGCTTTTAATTATTTTAGGAACATTAATGGCAATTCATATTGCCTAAATTTAAAGTAATTGGACAAAAGCAAAGTACATTTATTTAATCTATTGCTTAACACACTGATGCCTGCATATCAAGATATTTTTAAAATTGACTGCATTTTTTTATAATGAACATTGAGATGCTTCAATGTTAAATTGACTAAATTTATTAATAAATAATTTTTTGCATTATTTATATTCAAAAAATTTTTTTTTTTTTGGAATATTCAGAATAAACTCTTACATTTCAAAACTCCACCTGTTTAGAATAGGTCTATTTTTTTTTTTTTTTTTTTTTTTTTTTTTTTTGCATTTTCTTTAATTCATGCGATGATTTTCATTAAATATTTTATTTGTAGATTTTTACAATTTTTTGTTTTTATCTGAAATATTTATCTAATGGATAATAATTGAACTGATAAATATAACTTTATTGTTTCCAAAAACAAGTATTTCAACTTTGATATTAAAGTATATCAAAATGCAAATTTTTACCATTTTAGCTTTTTTACTTTGTATATCAATGCTTTATTGCATTATTTAGTTATCCTGTCATATAAAAATTATGTCATGCATATTGTTTGTTGATTTTCAATATCATATTACTAATGCAATGCTATTTTATGAGTATTTTCTCTCTAAAAGAATAAATTAAGCAATCATCAAATTCTATCCAATCCCAAGAATTTTTGGTTTGGAATTTTTGTTAAAAAGTAATTTTTCTGACATGCAAAATTTAATTTAAATAAAAATTCTTAGTCCTAATTATTTCTATATATCAGGGAATACCTGTAATTTATAAGCTCCATTGATTTTTTTTTACCCCTAGTAATTTTATATCACTTTCTATTTTAACAAATATTAAGGTGTTAAATGAATGCAATACTCATCATTGCCTCAGCGATAGGGTTGACTAGATAAGAAAGATGGAATTCAAAATCAAAACTTTTAAAAATTATGGATAAATTTAAGGCCAATTTTTGAAGAAAATTTTATAATTTTTTTTAAATGGTAAATAAAGCTATAATGATTTTTATATTTATTGCAATATTAGATTTAAATTCGGGAATTTCTCAATATTACCAGAGAGCTATGACTGATTTATATGCTTATTACCATAAATAAACTGATCTGATTTGTTTTGATATGAATTAATAAAATAAAAATATTTATTAAAATTTTCTGTTATTAATATATATGTAATAAGGTCAATTTATTGGTTTTGATTGTTATAAGATCTAAGACAGAATAAGGGACAGGTGAATATTTCTTATTGACTATTCAAGAATAATATATACAGCATTCATAATTTTTTAGTTCACTTTTAAAATTTTTAAATTATAAAGAAAAGTACATACCTGTGATACCTGTATTGATTCACATAATTCAATAACAAACCAAATTTTTGCCTTGCAAGGATTTAACATATATTCATCAACCATTTCATTTAAAATATGATTTGTGCCTTCAGCTTCACTGTTTACAGCAACAATTTTTGCACCACATTCATAGGAGGCATAATTATGTCTTCTTTTATGACTGATAATTTTCTTTCCACTAACTGAAGATAATGGTTGAATTTTATGGCCTAAAAATTATTAAAATATATAATTTTTTTTTTTAATCTCAATTTTTTTATTTTTCTTAATAAGAAATTTCTTAAAAGTTCTAGATATATGATACAAATTCAATTTCTGAAATATTTTTGGTTCTGATTTAAGTCAGACTTGATAACAAAACACAAATGTTGTCATAAACATCTATTTCCTCAGTCTAACGGTTCCTAATATAGAATATGAAGGGACTATTAGGTTGAAAATATTCAGTGATTGATTTTTATTGGTATACCATATTTTATTATTTTATTGAATATCATAATAAATAAATATTATTAATTGTAACTAGAATTTATTTATAACAAAATAATTTTCTAAATCATACTATCAGAAAACTGAATATACAAAAATAGAACTTTAGATAAGCAATTAATAAAAATGAGCATTCTTATTTTGTATTATTCAGTGGTCTCTTCTCAAAAACTATTATTTTTTTTACTTTTAGATTAAATTTTCAAAGTAAAGCTTCTAATATAAGAATATTATTCTGTTTTTTGTGTTCCCTCACATTTTTAGCATTTAAAGCAATTAATAATTATCCATATTATATTCTATCACATTATATTAAAAGGAAATGTGGAATAACTTGAATTAATTAGTAGATTTTTATGATTTTTCTTTAGGTATGCTTTGTCAAAACAACCTCAACAGTATATATTTTTTAACATTATAGTTGCAACCATTTAAAAATTGGAAGTATTCAAACTTGTGAGATAGTCTCTTAATATATTTTAATTAATGAATTTTTATGAAATTTAGCAAGATAGCCAGCCTATAGAATCTGTTATTAATGGCATATCAATTAAGACCATCTTACATATTGGCATATCAATTAATTTTATAATTTAAACTTTTTAATGATGGTGAATATTGAAACTTCTGAGATTTTTCATTAATAACTTTTGAACTATTTAATTGATTTTTTTATGAAACTGAATAATTTTTCAGGCCATTAGTCAACTTAGAAATAAGATTAATTAACAATATGTGTTTATCCATTTAAAAATAGCAAATGGACCACCATCTTCAAATTGATGATATATATTTTATTCACACATAATTAATTCCAAAATAATAAGCATTTTAAATAGCATAATAATCAATTAATTATTAATTAATAATAATAGCATAAATAAGCAATTAATTATTTTCAGAACTAATTATATAAAACTTTCCAAAACATGCTTGCAATTTATATAATAAAGTTTAACAAGAATAATAAACAAGTAGTTCTGAAAAGAACTATTATGTTTTTAAACTTTATTATAAAAGAATAAAATTAAAAATTTTTTTAAATATATATTCAGACAATATTATGAGATAATTTCAATACTTAACACCAAAAGGCTACAGTAATATTCATGTAAATAGAGAGTTAATTATTTCTTTTAACTTATATCTTATAAAATTCTTTATAAACAGCCTTTATTAAATTACCATCTTTTTCTTGTTCTGCTAGCATCATTTTCTTCCATTCATCAAATGATGGCATTACCTCTGAATGAGTATTTTGAGTAGTTTCAGATTTTTTACCAGCTTCTTTTGAAAGATTTTCTGATGATTTCTCAGAATTAATATCCATATTAATTATCTCATCTCTTTTTTGTTCTTCAGACTCAGTCTTTGTTTTTTCATCATTAAATTTTTCTGTTTTATCTATCCTATAAAATTATTTTAAAAAAGTATTAATTCTCAAAAATAAGACAGCTGTTTTAAGTCAAATTTTTATTTTCCATAAGTAAAATATCATAGGGATTCCATTCTGTTATATACCATTTAATAACATAAAATATCAAAATTGATATTTCTAGTGCATAAATTGGTATACAAAAATGAAGGAAAATTTAATTTATGCTTTTAAAAAGTTATGCATCTTTCTAGAAATTCACTCAAGAACATCTTTGAAATTCAATATAATATATCTTCCTAATAGAACTGATTTCTTAAAATTTATTGAATTTAATCATGCTATTCTCACAGATCCATAAGGTTGGTTAGATTTCATTTAATGGAAAAATAATAAAAACAGCATGAATTTACAAAAACTAAAAGTTCCATGAAATATAATGCATTTTTTCCATAAAAATAATTTCAGAAATTATGTAGTAGTAATATTACTATAATGCTATAATAATTTTGCAAATGCAAGTGAAAGCTGTAGAAATAACTAGTTAATAAAAAAGTTTACTGCTATTTGAACATTTTTATATCATTAGAAAAATGTCATATTTATAAAGTATTTAATGCAAAATGTCATATGATAAACTTCTAAAAACTTATATAATAAATGATCAGAATGTATATAATAAAACTGATAAAAGCATAAAACATTGATAAGCACATCAACAGATATTCAATAGAACAAAGATTTATATTAACAAAGAAAAATGAGTGAGGAATTTATTTGAATTTGTGTTTTAACTTGATTGAATTTTTCCATATGTAGCACTAGTAAAATTTAGTAAATAATCTTTACAAATATTAACTAAAATAAATATTCAATACAAAAATAAAGTATACAAAACATCTGAAATATTTAAGTAAATAATACAAATCATAAAAGGTTCACTTATGATTTTTTGCTCTGTGCATTACTTTCGTCATTTGGAGATTTAACACTAACCTTTTCTAATTTACTTTTATTTCTTTGTTCTTCTTATTATTATTTTAGATATTATGTTTAATTTAAGAGTTAACTTACATTTCACATATCCTTAGTCTCAGGAAATCAGAAATTACATGTTATGGAACAGAACTGTCACTTTCCTGATAAACTCACTTGTCACATCATCTGTTCTTAATTAATATCACTGATTCAATTTGAAAAGTAAAAATACCCTTTATCAAAGATTTATAATCGGTAAATAATTATTGTCAAATTGTAAAGCATTTTTAAGTACTGATAAAATACAATTGAATTTGTTGCACAAAAATATGTAAATAAGCCAAACATGGGACTTATAAAAACTGCTATAAAAAGAATCTTTGCTGCTAGAGCAATAAGATATAGTTTTGAATGGTGACTGTATTAGTCCCTTTCAATTATCTCTTGTGATATCAATAACTAATTGCATTTTTGTATTGGAATGTGAAAGTAGTAGAATAAGTTATTATTTAATGTTATTTATTATTTCTGATTAATAAATTTACTGTTATTTTGGTTTTTGGATTGATAATTAAACAAGTTTTCATTATCATCTTGTTTGTTATCTCATTATTGTTTCAATAAAGCTTTTTAACACTTAGTAAATGCTTTTGGATTCAATAAATTATTTTTTTTATTTAACTTTACTTGCTTTTAAATTTATTTGATTTACTAACTTGTAAGTGCATTAATTGTTTTTGTGTTTAATTATAATATTTATCTGTTACTTTTAACAACTGTAAAGTTCTGGTTGTTTGTTTTGTTATGTTAGTTTTATTTATTTTGATTAATATTTCAGAATTTATTTTCTAGAAGTTAGAAGACCTAGCCAGGCACAACCCTGGAACTTGGAGTCAAAAACCATTAAGTTTATTACTTATTATTGGCAGATTTGAATATTATAACTTTGCATTATTATTTCATTATGATTAATAAGAATGCTGTAGGCATATTTAGTTAAATGATAAAAAGTGTTTCTAGTTAAAATTATAAACATTATAAAAATTTAAAAATAAAATCTTAATGTTTTGATTGTGTCAAATAAACTAGTTAGTTAAACTGGTGAATCAATCAAGTAACCCTTTCAATTGTTTTATATATTTTTATTAGTATTGGTATAAGACTAAACTGATTTTTATTGTTTTTGGTACATTTGCTCTTCTAGTAGATCCCAATAATATATGTAAATTTTATTGAAATTAAATATTTACATGAAATATCATTTTGTCAGACAGACAATCAGACAGATATGACAATATCTATTGTTTTCAATAGGTTTAATTCCCCCCTAAAAAATTAATTTATATTTATAAATTTAAATAAAGTCAAAATAAATTTAATACCATTCCTTATTTTCTTCATTTTCTGCATTTTTTGATTCATGCATGCTTTCTTGATTGATAGTTTGACTAGCAATATTAGAATCTACAGTTGATTGTACTTGATTAGAAGTTATTTTACTGAAAATAAATAATTTTATTAATTGTTAATCTAATTAAAACATTAAAAAATATCATTTTTTTTATCATATTAGTTTTTATCATTTTTTTATCATATTTTTATTATTTTTTTATCATATTTTTTATCACATTATTTAAATATAGGAAGTCCAAATTATAATGGGAATAAATTAAAATATTTTGGTCTTAACTTGAACTTTGCACTTTGGAATGCAATCTCCCATATGTGCAATGTTATAAATAGAAATTAGGTTCCCCAACTATCAAGTTTCAGAATATTCAACATATTTTTAAAAAGTAATACAGTACAATAATACAGAATAAATGCTCTTAAAATAAGTACAGTGGTAATCTGACTTACGCGAACTGGGAGTTACAGGGTTCTTGATTTTTTCGTTTGGCAACACTGCTGCATGTTATCTTGCTGTGATACACATTGCATCATTTTGCGCGAACTCTTATGTGCACAATTACAATTCTACAATCAACGAAAGTTAAGATTGTTTTGTTATATGTTTTCTAAACCCTTAAAAAACTATATCATCCAAACAAAGTAAATCTGATTCTCCTGCACCTAGTAAGAAAAGATTGTAATACCTTTGGAATGTAAACTTAACATTGCCAAGGATTTTGATAACAGAATGAAAATTTGTGAATTGGCAAAGAAGTCTGATACCGGAAAAATGGAGACACTATCGAATCCACGGAAGAGGGTGAGGTGTACAAGTATTTGGAATTCCAGCAAGCCAGACTCACAGAACAGAAGTTTTTAAATTGTTAAAAGAATTGTTTACAAAACCAGGAAGGAAATGAATGAAGGCACAGTATCAGCACCAAACAAGCATTTGAAACGAAAAGTCGTGAAAGATCGTTTAACTATATATGAACATTTTACTAAATTTGCCATTCGCATGAAAGCACACCACTATTTTTTCTGTAATGAATGCCCCATCATAAGTTGTCTACTAATAGACAAATGCCGAAAATGTCTAACCGACGATATTATCGAGAACAACACTCTTCCGCTTACTCCACCACCTCGATATTCGTAGGAAGAATGTCACCATAATTCTATGTTAATCGAAAATTTTCCGTAAACGTTAAGTATGGGTGTGTTCCAAACCTCAACAGTAAATCATCAGTGATTAGTCTCTTTTGATGTCAATAATAACTCAACATCAGTTTGTATCTGGAACGACTTGCTGAGTGTGGAGATAAGACGGCGGTTAAACATGATGATGAAGAAGACAATAATGAATGTTATAACTTCATTAGAAAGCACTAAAATTTATTTGCCAAAAACAACAACGATGATAATGATTTATTACACTCTCTAACTTTTAAAATCTTATCATCTTGTATGAATTACTTTTTCGCAACGTTGGACAAACCCTGTAAACCGGTGTCAACACATTCATCACCTAGATTGTGATGACAGTGTTGAGCGTCTGATGAGCTCAACACTGATTGACTTTTGAGTTTTGGAACGGTTTGCTGAGATTTTTTACTCATCACTGATTAGTCTGTTGAGGTTTGGAACGCACCCAGACTATAGTTATTGGTGAGTGGTTCTATCGGCTTATTCAATTAATCGATTAAATTTGAAGTTTTTCAGTCAAGTTTTGTATGCTATCTATGGCTAAAACGATGATGTTGCTTTAAGGATGGGCATATTGCCACTTCATGTTATTTCTTGATCTAATTTAGTCCAGCTGCAATCCATTGAAGACAACTTTTAATTTGGCGATGAAAAGTTATTTTTATATAAACAAACTTAATCAAATTTAAATTATTTCTTTCCAATGTTTTTGCTAAACACGTTATTATTTGTGTAATTGAATCTTTCATTAATACACTGATAAATAGCTTAAGACAGTGGTTTCCAAACTTTCTGTGTCTGCGCTCCCCTTTTTTCATAAAAACTTGATACACCTCCCTCATTCCATAACAGTCTAATTTTATAAATACTTTCTACTTACAGTTTAATATTACAAAACAATATACCACATTCTATATAAATAAAGTTCTTATACATAAAATTTAATACTAAAACACAATATACCATATTTTGTACAAATAAAGTTCTTATACGTTATATATATATATATATTTATTATGGTGTAATAATTTTTAATACAATTAAACAAATCTTACAAAAGAGTAAAAAATGGAACATATGTTTAATGCAACATAATATTTAATGCAATGGGTAGGCTTGTTTTCGGCACAAATTCTCTCAAATCGGGTGTCATGGAAGATATCGCTACTCTGGCCAGGGCCGGATTTACCAATAGGCCGCATCCTAGGGCCCCGCGATTGTAGGGGCTCCAAAACTATCAATCAGTTTTCAACTTTTATAAACTTTTAATAAGAAAAAATGGGTTTTTATTTATGTGCTAGATAAAAAGTAAAATTTTAAAGGTTTCTTATAAGTTATAAGGAGCCTTTAAAATTAGACGTAGCTGATTTGAATTAAGTTATAAGGAGCCTTTAAAATTAGATGTAGCTGATTTGAATTTTTACCCCAAAGGCTTGCTTGTCCTAGGGCCCCCAAAAATGCAAATCCAGCTCCTCAAAGCCTTGCTCGTCCTAGGGACCCCAAAAATGCAAATCCGACTCTGCTACTCGCCATTCTTTTTCAATCACTATTAGAGATCGTTATTTTGTTTTTAAAACAGCTACAGCAGAAAGTTTTTGCGTACATGAATATTTGTACTGTATTTTTAACCATTTTGCTGATTATTTTTTGTTGCCATCAATTTGAATTTTTCATTTGTTTGTCTCAAAAATGATATTTTTTAATTCTTCCACGTCTCCCTTGGAATAGACTCGCGCGCCCCAGTTTGGAAAACACTGCCTTAAGGTGATTTTTCTTAGAAAAAACTTCCTCTAATAAAATTCAAATTTAATTAAACATACATTGCAGATTATACTGCAAGAAAGGAACTAATGAGAGAAATGCGAAATGTATTCCGCTTGGTTGCAACTTGATAAATGTGTTGATGTTTTAGATGGATTTTATTCATTAATTCAGGAATTGGATTGAAAAAGTTAATACTTCCTTCGGAGTTAATGGTCAAAGTGGTAGTATGGTACTTATTAAATAAAACTATTGAGTCGGCCGGATTGGCCGCATGGAAACGCTTCGGCTTTCCACTCTGGAGGACCCGGATTCGAGTCTCGGGTCCCACTCCTTGAAAATATTTATCATGGGGTCCGGGCCCGGTCCGTCCTCCACAATCCGGCTAACCCTTTCGCAGGGGTGGGCAGCCTGTAGAAGGGATTGTTTCGACCCGCCACATAATATTCAAGAATGGAGTGTGGCGTCATCCGTTGATAAAAAAATAAAATAAAACTATTGAGAATCATGAAGATGAATTTCTTAATTCTGAAAAGCATTTAGCTGTTTTATGTAAAATATCATTCTTACAGTTAAACCGTTTATGCTTGGCTGGTTTTGCCAAAGTGATTGATTCAAAAATTTACAATAATGTCTTGAAAGTGTTTCTTTGTTAATATACTCCAATATTTTATTAATTCCAAAAATGACAACCTAAATGAGGAAAAATATTCTCAAAAGAAAATTATGTAATTGGAAAATATATTTAGTTGAAACATATAATGTTTTCACGTAAAAAGAATTTTGAAAAAAATTTATAATGGTTTTCAGATATTACTTATAAATTTATATGAAATATCTGAAAAAAAATGTATCACTGGAACAATTCCTTCGAATTTGTATAAAGTAATATTAGATGGCAGATATTATTAGATTATAGCGATACATGCGAATTTTGCCATTTCAGAAGAGTTACAATTTTAAGTTTTACCCTTAATTTTTAAATTGTTAATAACAACAAATAATTTTGGCTGTGGCAGAAATCCCAGAATTAGATTAGGTTAGTTATTTTAAGCCGCCATATCTTCATGGGATATTCTCTATCTGGCGGCGGCCACTTACATCACAGGCTGGCCAGCACCCATGATGGGGTGAACCGAATGGTTGAAGGATGGGGTTTAAAGGCCGGGCCCGGACCCACCTGAAAAACTGGAGGTGTGGGACTCGGATTTGTACCCGGATCCATGGGGTGAACCGAATGGTTGAAGGATGGGGTTTAAAGGGCCGGGCCCGGACCCACCTGAAAAACTGGAGGTGTGGGACTCGGATTTGTACCCGGATCCCAGGATTAGGCCTTTCTAATGGTATCCTATTTATAGGAATTGCTGCAGTGGTTCGACAGTAAAAAGGCTATTGAATCAGCCATGTTTCGCAATTATATATATAATGGCAGACTAGAAATGTTTCAGCTATCCACTCTGGAAGACCCGGGTTCGATTCTCGGGTCACATCTGATGGAAATATTTATCATGGAGTTGAGTCCGTATCCGGCCCTCAACTCCATCCTCCACATCCAGCTGACTCCTCCTTAGTAGTGGGCATCGGTGAAAGAGCTTGTTTCGCTCCACCACTTATCATCATCCCTGAAAGGAAAGTGGCGACATCTGTTATCAGAAAATTTATGCATTTGATGATGGTAAAAACTAGTTAGAAAAATTTTCAAAACAAAACTGTATCCCAAATCTAACCAATATATGTTAAATAACTATAATTTTATATTGTACTTTTTGCTAGAGTTATTGTAGGCAAATTTTTTGAAATCATCTAAAATTTAAAAATGAAATGGCATATTTGTATGCATGAAAATTCATTGTATACCTTTTGTAAATTGTCCAAATGTACTATTATTAAAGACAACAGGTTTCTGTGCTTTTTGTAGTCCTAAGTGAATTTGTTTACTAGTTAAAAAGTTGGTTAAGTAAGTTATTTACTGATCTATTGGGAGTGCAAATTAGTTCGGTCCGTTTTCAAAAGATGGCGCTCTCTGTCATGAATGTTTATAATGACACCTGATAATTAATATATTCAGTAATATTCAGTTTTATATCCCTTTGAGATTCAAACAAAAACCTTGTTTTTTACTGTGTTGAATATGTCAAATTTTGTGTTGTTTTATATCCCTTTGAGATTCAAAAACCTTGTTTTTTGCTATGTTGAATATGTCAAATTTTGTGTTAACTAAGCAGCATTTGCGGGAGGTTTTAATTTTCTGTTTTAATTGGAAGAAAAGTGCAGCTGAAGCGCAACGAATGCTTGTGGAAGTTTATGGTGACAATGCTCCAACTGATAAATCATGTAGGGAATGGTTTCGACGTTTCAAGAATGGTGATTTCAGCGTTGAAGACAAACCTCGCTCTGGACAGCCAAAAAAATTCGAAGACAGAATTGGAGGCATTACTTGATGAAGATTCCTAGATGAAGCGCCTCTTGCGATTGAATTATTCAATCGCAACAGGCGCTTGCAGAATCAATTGGAGTGACTCAACAAGCAGTTTCCGTACGATTGAAATCCATGGTAATGATTCATAAGCAAGGCAACCGTCGCAATCAGAGGAAAAAGCGCCAGCTAAAATCTCCATATTACTTGAAGAAGAAGCAAGCAAGGCAATTGGGTGCCTTATGAACTGAGAGGTGGGAAAAAGTACGGAGGAAAAAGCTCCAGCTAAAACCTCCATATTACGTGAAGAAGAAGCAAGCAAGGCAATTGGGTGCCTTATGAACTGAGAGGTGGGAAAAAGTAATAGCCAGCGATGGACAATACTTTGATTAATCTGTTCATTCATTTTTGTCTGAAATAAATGCATTTTTGACCACAAAAAAATGGACCAACTAATTTGACTCCCAATAATTCAAACGATAATGCAACTAATCTCAAATGCCAAAAATAAATCTTAAACTAATTAAATTAAATCTTCATACATGCCACAGCATTACTTAATTCTGGGTGACTGGCTATTACTTCACCGAGATTGCTAAGTTTACACCACTAGGATGGTATTTCACTTCACTCGTCTATGTCTTGGCATTCTTTATATCAATTCACAAAACTAACTCATATACATATCATAGACACTTGACACTTCCTGCATATAGATCTTTACCTACACTCATATTATTTTTTTATAAATTACAATTCATTACTGTAATTATCTGTTTATAATCCATAAAAAAGAGACTATTCTTTAATTCATTTATTCTTGAGATCTAGTTTCAGCAATAAATGTTGCATAGAATAGATGATGCCGTCATCACATATCCTTGAAGATAAAATATTTCCTAATAGTTTTTAAACATCTAGATGGGAGTGAGGTCTAGTTTCAGCAATAAATGTTGCATAGAATAGATGATGCCATCATCACATATCCTTGAAGATAAAATATTTCCTAATAGTTTTTAAACATCTAGATGGGAGTTCTTTTACCCAAATTACAGTGGGTGATCAAATTATTAGAGCCACTATGCAAAAATATATAAAAAATATGTTTTATTTAATGGGATGAGAAACGTAAAATATCATAGTTTGTGTGTTATCAGTTATTTATTTTGAGGTTCTTAATTCAAAACCTAATTAAAATATATGAAATAAAGTAGAACAACACTGCAAAATTTTGAATTATGTCTAGTATCTAGTGACAACACCTTTTGCTGCAATGACAGCAGCTATTCTTCTTAGTATGCTTTCAATACATTTAAGACAATTTGCCTTGATTTCATCATTTCTGTGCCACACCTGGACAAATAATCTCTGTCAACCCTCTATCCCTATCCCTCTCTATCAACTGCCTCTTGGTGGTGATATTTTCCCTGGAAATTTCCCTTTTCATCAATTCCTAAAGATTCTCAATTGGGTGAGACCTGGGGAATTTCCATGCCAGTTGTGAACCCTTACTTGCTTTTCTTATAAAAATTTAGTGACCTTTTTTTTGCCTTCTGTTTGGGTGCAGAGTCATGCATAAATATAAAATCACTATCTGGAAACTATTCAATGATCTGAGGCAGCTTTCTGGTTTCTAATTAAATATTGGTCTTGTCTCATTGTCCCTTCCACAATATACAGATTGCCACTGCCTTGGCTACTGATCACAGACTCTTATGCTGAGAATATGTTTGACACTTGACAAGTCATCTTTAAACTTCTCATTTGATTTTCTTCTCACAAACTCCAATTTATCTGCCAATGTCTGCACTAATGATTCATCAGAGAAGCAAACCTGAAAATGATTATTGCATTTGAATTTGGTGCAAGTAACATTAGATAAAACGAAAATATCTACCTTTACATTTTATCTTAGAATTAGTCAGGTTACCCTTTTCCAATCTTCAACTGTCCAATTTTTATGAATTCTGCACTATTGTAACTGTTTTTTTCATCATAGATGGATTAACAAGTTGCTTTTTAGTAGGTCGTCGACACAAAACATTCAATCTTTTAAGTGATATTCGAGTTGTCATTGATGATAATGAGGATGCTGGCATCCTAGATGTTTTGAGTTTGTGTCTTAAAGATACTTTTCTGTTCTCTTATTTTCCTTTCATCACTGGGAATGGTAATTTTTCCTTGCCAATACTTCTTTTTCTGATTTGGTATTAATTCAATTTTGGCCTTAAGTTTTTGTTACGTTTGTTTGATTCTATTGACTGAAGATCACAGAACTTTGAAATCAATACAATATTAACAATGAAAAAACAACTTGCTTTAACTTAAGATAAAAGTTCATACAGCACTGTGAGCAAGGATTAAAGGAACTTTAATGTCGTAAAACGTTTTCGGACCCAACTATGGTCCCTCATCAGTATATGCTTCTTGGTAAGAGAACGTTAACTATCGAACAATAAAATTAATTTTCGATAGTTAACGTTCTCTTACTAAGAAGCATGTACTAAATTAAAGAAAACTACTTGCTTACAATCACTAAATAAGTAAATAAAACTCAGCACCAATAGCAAGTATAATAATTTTAAGTTAAACTTAAAATTATTATACTTACTATTGGTGCTGAATTTTATTTACTTATTTAGAAGCATGTACTGATGAGGGACCGTAGTTGGGTCCGAAAACATTTTACGCCATTAAAGTTCCTTTAATTCTTGCTCACAGTGCAGTATGAACTTTTATCTCGATACAATATATCTATTATAATGTTTTCTATCCATAATAAGAGTTTTTATCTCAAATTTTTTGTGGAGTGAGGTTTTGGTTTTCCCAATATTGAAAAAACTTAAAAAAGTAAAAATCAAAATTTGTATGGTATTTTGAATTATTTTAGTTGTATAAGTAAATATTACCCAATCTACATACCAAATAATAACCCAGATAAACACAAAACTTTGATAAAATCCTTCAATTAATTCAAAATTGCAACAAAACACATTGGTGCCAAACTGTGACTTGCACAAAATGGTCTCAAAACAAGTCAGTATTGACAGTAAAAGTCACAAAAACATACCAAAATGTGGCAACGATATGTATATTAAAAAATAACAATTCAAATGATTACTTTTTATTTTAAATGAAAAAAATATAATCTCCCTCAATATTCATTAATTTTTGCAGGTGGCTCAAATAATATGATCACCCACTGTTTATAGACAACCAAAAAACATATATAGTAAGAATAAAATTACAGATTTGGATTTGATTCTTCATAGCAGGATGATGAATTTACTATTCTTTTTTTGAAAAATATCAAATTTCCTATGTTTGAACACAGGTTACTGCATTCAGAGATGTTTAATTCAAATCAAAATTCTACTATAACCAAATTAGATTTCCTCGAATCAGACATTTACAAGCTTAATTTTATTTCAACACAGCAATATGTTAGAAAAATAAAGCCAAATTTTAGAGAATAACTACAAATTTTTATGCTAAATAATTGTCAAAAAAGCAACAGCAATAAAAAATTACAATTTATTAGTCTAAGAAATAATATAAAATTGTTCTTATGTAGGTAGTTCTCATCTTAAGATTACTGGTAGTTATGACAGTGATGTAATAAATAAATTATAATCGATTAATGTAATTCACGTATTTACAAATTTCTATACGATTTCTAATGTCCAAAATTATCTTTTTTGTATCCGATTCATTTAATTTTATGTTCGTTAACTTTGTTACAATAAAATATAGCGTTCTAATAAAGACTGATGAGGGCAATCTACAAATTTTCGCCATTTTCAATTTATGATCTTTGGTTTCAAGCCAAACCTAATTATAAATTGAGGAATATTTGTAATTTAAATTGAAGACTTTTATTTCATTTTGAAATCTATGTTCATATTTGTTTATGAAATATGTAAATTTGATTTGAAAGTATCTCCAACATTTTTAATAGCAACAATTCTAGTAATTGGATGCAGACAAATACTGCCTTTCAGAACATGTTCAATTAATACTTAGAATTTTTCATTTATTAAAACTTTGTGAATTTATTATAATTATATTTATGAAAAATTAAAGCAACTATCTTAAATTAAAAAGTTTTTGCAAGTGAATAAGCTAATTTATCTATAATCATTTGGAATATTTCAATTATTATCTGACTGTTTTGATATATTGAAAATATTTTGTATTTTAAATTTGAGTATCAAAATTTTTTAATATATAAATTTTGCAAATTATTTAAATTTCCATATAAAACTATGTTTAAACTGATTTTTTTAAATATATCAGTTTGAGAAATATTGCATGAATTATATGCAATCAGTTCACTATTTTAGAATGAACTAAAATATGTAGAATTAAAAAATATAACTATCAATTGCATCCCCTAAATTATTTCTTTAATGAAAATCAGTAATCAAAATTATTAGGAAATAATATTTAATGATAGTAAACTGACAAGAATGTTCTAAATAATTCAAAAATTATTAGTGATGTGAGAGATGGACAGCATGATAATTTTATAACATATATAGAGTATTTTTTTAGCACATTTTCAATAAATATTGCTCATATAAAATTTAAGCAATAGTTCTATAATTTTAATAAAAATTTATTTTACATATATAATACAAGATAGCTCTTGAATAGCAAGAGACTCAACTTTTAATTTTTTTTTATGAAATGGTCAAACTATGACTATGTACATAAAATAAATCAATATTTGTAACAACATAATTATTATGTTCCCTCTCATTTTAAATTTCCTAGCAGATAATCAAGGTAGTTCTTTATCTTCCAAGAGAATTGATTATCTGTCGACAACCAGTTCATAAATCTTTTGCCTGGCTTAAATGTCGTTCTGTAAAAAATAAGTGGTTCTTGCATTTTTGTGGGTGTGATATAGGATGTTTAGGGGACATTTTTCTTTTCCCAAAAAACTGACGAATAGATGGAGTAGAACTGTTTTCTTCTTCATCATCACTCCTTAACAATATATTGGAACAAAATAAGATATTGATATAATTTAAGATAAAAAATTCAAATGCTTACCATTCTACTTTAATTGCTTTTTCCTGCAAAATTTTATTGGCAGTTGACCAACTGAATCGTACTAGCTGTGTAAATCCAAATATTGGATCTAAATTTTGAATTAGGAATTTTTTTGTGAGGGGATCTAAATTGAAAAGAAAAATTGTTAGAGGATTTAAATTTAAAAAAATTTTATTTTATACTGAAATTTATAAGAAACTTCAGTATGAAATGAATTCTAAAATTCAACATTCTGATACAGTGAATAAAGATTTTAATATTCAGAATTATACATAAAATTTCAAATATTTTCTGCTTTATTAAAATCAGTTTCAATGATTTGTTTAGAATTATTATATTCATGACAATTCTTTATTCATTAAAATATTTTAGTATTAAAACTTCAGAACTATGTTAAAGTGAGTTTCATTAAAATCAAAAAACGTTCCAGTTGAACTTAGGAAATGAAATGAAAATAATGTTGATAAGAAATATAAGGAACTATTGTCTATAATAGACATAGCAATTACTGATACTGTGATCTGTCAATTTAATGTAACTTTTGATTTATAATGGTGCAATTACATATAGAAAACATTGAAAATAATAAATATATTGCATATTTTATGCTCACATTATGTAATACAATATTTTTGTGGAATTTTTTTTTTAAATACTAACAAAATTTATAAAAATTTTATATCTTGATTTATATTATAAATTTTTCACATAACTTTTATCATTTAAATTTGCATAACACTTATCATGTTTCAACACAGTTACCATATTACAAATAATGATGATTACTATAAAATACAGGTAGTCCTCTATTTACTATGAGATTATATTTTGATAATGCTATTGTAAGTCGAAAATTATCCACAATGGTAATAATTTTAGTAATAATAATACACAAGGGAACATTGAATCCTTCAAGATGGTAAAGTCATCCAGATTTGATTCCAGATCCTCAAAGTTATATCTAGGCTCCAAGATGCAAAATCATTTGGAAATGAATCCCAAAATGGTAAGTGATTGCTTTACTATATTTTTAATAATGCACTATGAAGATAGCCAAGTGTGGAATATTGTAAAATTGTCATAAGTCGAATGATCATAAGTAGAGGAGCATCTGTATTTAAATATAGTAAATACCCCAACTTATGTGAACTCGAAGTTATACAGTTCTTGATTTTTTCGTTTGACAACATTACTGCATGCTATCTTGCTATGATACACATTGGATGCATTTCATGCAAACTCTATGTGCATGATTACGATTCTATGATTGACGAAAGTTAAGACTGTTTTGTTATACTTTTTCTAAACCCTTAAAAAACTATGTTGTCCGAATGAAGTAAACCTGATTCTTCTGTACCTAGTAAGAAAAGGAAACGATATCTTTGGAATGTAAACTTAACATTATCAAGGATTTTGATAACAGAATGAAACTTTGCGAATTGGTAAAGAAGTTTAAGCTACCGGAATCTACAATAAGAACAATCATAAAATATAAAGAAAGAATTCTCGATACGGTGAAAAATGCTCAATCCTTAAACTCAAGCATAATTCGTAAACGTTATAATATTATTGCTGAGATGGAAATAATACTGAAATTATGGTGTGATAATTAAGTAAAAGTGAATAATTCTTTACGAATTCATTTATTTTTTTAATATTTTGTATTAATATGTATAAAGAACTGTAATTTTATTAAATATACATAATTAGTAAACATCATGGTACATTATTGCTGAGATGGAAAAAATGCTGAAATTGCGATGTGATAATTAAGTAAAAGTGAATAATATTTTATGTAACTCATTTATTTTTTTAATATTTTGTATTAATATGTATAAAGAACTAAATATTTTTCTTCTAAACTAGTATTTTTGTTAGTCCTCGCTCATTTATTTTTTTAATATTTTGTATTAATATGTATAAAGAATTGCAAATTTAATTACTAAAAGTGAATAATTTTTTACGTAACTCATTTATTTTTTTTATATTTTGTATTAATATGTATAAAGAACTGCAATTTTATTGTTTTGTATTATTATATATAAAGAACTGCAATTTTATTAAATATTTTTCTTCTAAACTAGTGTTTTTGTTAGTATTTCATGTAAACTCTATATGCCCGATTATGATTCTACGATCAACAAAAGTTAAGAATGTTTTGTTATATGTTTTCTAAACCCTTAAGAAAACTATGTTATCCAAACGAAGTAAATCTGATTCTCCTGCATCTAGTAACAAAAGAATTACGATATCTTTGGAATGTAAACTTAACATTATTAAGGATTTTGATAACAGAATGAAAATTTGAATTGGCAAAGAAGTGTTTGAGCTACCGGCATTCACAATAAGAACAATCATGAAAGATCAATGTTAATTAGTTAGGTAGCGGTTTTTTATTCACGTTCAGTTTGACTATATAGTCTATCCAATTAATTGAATGAATGAATTCTTCAAAAACTAGGATTTTTTTCCCACTGTAGTCGACAGTGTTGTTATGCCACAGAACTCAATTAACTTCTTTAAATATTTATTAAACTTCTTAAAAACTTTTGATGAACTGGCACATTACAGTATGCATTTCGGCAATTCCGTTGCCCTCTTCAGCTAGTTTTATACATATATAAAACTAGCTGAATCATAAAAGATAATGAAAGAATTCTCGATACAGTGAGAAATGCTCAATCCTTGAACTCATGCATAATTAGTAAATGTCATGGTATTATTGCTGAAATGGAAAAAATGCTGAAATTATGGTGTGATAATTAAAGAAGAACAATAATAAAAGGTAATGAAAGAATTCTCGATACGGTGAAAAATGCTCAATCCTTGAACTCAAGTATAATTAGTAAACGTGATAGTATTATTGCTTAGATGGAAAAAATGCTAAAATTATGCTGTGATAATTAAGTAAAAGTAAATAATTTTTTACGTAACTCATTTATTTTTTAATATTTTGTAAAAGTTTGAGTAACCGGAATCCACAATAAGAACAATCATAAAAGATAATGAAAGAATTCTCGATTCGGTGAAAAACTCAATTCTTGAACTCAAGCATAATTCGTAAATGACATGGTATGTATTATTGCTGAGATGGAAAAAATGCTGAAATTATGGTATGATAATTAAGTAAAAGTGAATAATTTTTTATGTTACTCATTTATATTTTTAATATTTTGTATTAATATGTATAAAGAACTGCAATTTTATTAAATATTTTTCTTCTAAACTAGTATTTTTGTTAGTTCTTGGTCCCAATTAAACCAAATTTATATGTATTTATATGCAAAGTTGTACCCCAACTTACATGATTTTCGTCAGTGCCATCTATCGTGTAACTTCAGGGTATTACCGTATTTAAAATTTTTGTTGTTTTTCTATTGAAATAAGGAAAATGTATATTCACTGTTTAAAATGAAGAAACTACTTGTTTTTTTATAGTATTTTTTGACACATTAACAACAAGGGCTATAGTATGTCAGGAACTGGTAAATACATATAGATTGTCAATACATGTCATGATTTAGGCTTTGATTGTAATAATATTAAGGAGAATGAGAATCATATTTTAGAACATAAGTTAGAAGAACTGAAAGAAAGACAATTACTGCCATATTATGTAATAATTCATGGGGTTGAAACAAAAGGCCCATTGATATGGATATATGGTGGACATATAAAGATTTAAAATTTTGCTGGCAAGTGATATTATATTGAGGTCAGACCAGCAACATATGCTAGACTGTGAGAGGAACTTGACAGCAAGTACATTCTGGGGGAGATATTGCTGTAAGAACATGCACATGAGTCAATTGAGTATGTCCAATTCTCATTCTTACATTTATGACATCAAAACATTGATTAGGGTGTATATTGAGTTAATCAATATAAACCCTAATTCAAGCTATAGAGTTTTGGCATGACTGATTATAACTTAATATGATTGGGATACAGAGATCTCATAATGTCATATCATTTATATTTGTATGAGATAAGTGATCAATCTAGGTGATAGGTGTTATATATATATATATATATAAGTCAAAATCCAAAGTCATATATATATATATATATATTTCCATTTCCCTTTGAGAGGTGTGAAAGTGAAAATTCATTGCCTTTATATTTATACTATCTTGACTTTGGATGTAGTCGGCATCAGCATAAATAGGAGATGTAGAATCTATATTCATTGATTTAGGCTTTGATGTATACTTCTTGGCACCAATAATGGCAAGTGGAGATAGCACAATATCTGTTGAGCCCATAGTTTTAACATTGAGATTGTAAGTATGATCTAAATCAATTGTATCTAAATGAACAGCAGATATAGTCTGTCCTAGTTAGTTGTGTGGGTTCAGACTGCACATGCAGTTATTTAGACTGGTCTATTGTGTAAAAAAGGAACGTTTGTTGTTAAGTTGATGTGTAAACATCAGCTTAGAAAAAGAAAATTTATTTTTTACATTATATTAAAATTTATATAAAGGATTTTTCAAAAAGTAACAATTATTCAACCTAACCAAAAAAAACTCAGGTAATTAGAATTCCCAGTTTTCCCACCCGTTCTGCATGTACACCCCTTTTTGTAAATGAACTCTGTTCCAGTTTGTGACGTTTTTCCACACAATTAAGTTGGACAGACTATATTATGGATTTTTTGTTCCTTGGTTTAGTTTTCTTTGAAGGTGATTTAGTACTTGCATTCTGTTTGGATATATCTGCTCCGGGAAGGAGCAAATATATCCAAACAGAATACAAGTACTTAAATATCCAATCATCTCTTCTACTCAGCTTGAGGATAGAGATGTTTGGCCACTGAAGAATTTAAAACTTTGGAGAATTAGAGAATTTTCTCAACCTACTGAGAAAAAGAGTAATATGGTATAAAGAAGAGATCTCAATCATATATCAACAATTCCAAGGGGATACATGCAATCCAAATGATCCTAACCAGCCAAACTTCCCCTAGCAGTTTATTTTTTGAATTAACTGCAAAATTAATAATTAATTTTAAATTTATGCTATGGTGCCACCATCTGTTGGATTAATAATTAATAATTTAAATTTAGGCTATAGTTTTAGCGTAAATTTAAAATTAATTATTAATTTGGTAGTTAATTCAAAAAATAAACTGCTAGGGGAAGTTTGGCTGGTTAGGATCAAGAAGAGATCTGTTTGTGTTTCATTATTGGTTTAAAATTTGTCCTGTGCTATTGTTACATAAAATTTAGATCATGGAAATATGAAGAACTGTCAGCATGTTTCTATATAAAAAATGCTTTGAGTAATCTGGAGAGATTGAATTTGTTTTTCTTTTTTCTAGTAGATGCAAGTTCAGAGAACCTTTGCAATTGATACATCATGTGGATGTGATATGCTTATCCTCTCCAAGATCCTTTTCACTACAATAAGAGCAGGTAAGTTGAGAGTCATGGCCAATACTATTGGCAAGTATAACAGCATGAAGGATTGGAGATGTAGGGTCTGACTGGACATCTCATGTATTCTGCATAGATATGAACTGGCAATTGGAATATATTAAAGATGATAACAATTGTTCTTGTAATAATCTGCTTTTCTTCCTAACAAATATGATCTATTTAACTGCAGTGACACCTATGGAGAAAGGCCTTCCAATAATTCAGTGTCAATAATATGTAAGAGATTGTCTGATGATATTACACTATACATAGTTAATAGCATGATGTAGGGTGACTGTCACTAGAATAGCTGCTAGATAAGTGATCTTTTGAAGAAGTTCTGAAGATTTTTTTGATTAGGTAGTTAAATGCAGGTCTCCAGATCATAGTTTATGAATGGAGGAAATTTCACTTGTTATGATATTCAATGTTTTCTATTGAGAAAAGAGAATAACTTCCGCACTGATATAGAATGAACAATAAGATAGACTGTTGCAGTTTAGGCACTTCTTTCTCTAGGACAGGGTTTATGAAAATATCACTGGTACAGGCTCTCTTACAGAGAGCATTCAATGCAGGTTTTAAAATTGATGATTTATTATGAAATTGATCCATGAGGAACAAAAAAGATGGCTGGAAATATATTATTGATGTTGCAGAATCACCTTGCCTATAAAAGATCCTGAGGGTTGTCCCATTTGCCACCAGCTGACAAAGTCAGTGACAAGTGTCATTTACAGCTTGTATCCTTTACCATTCATCTCCTGTGCATGACTGCTTCCACCACAGAATTAGATACCCATTAATCACCTCTTACAACATGCAGATGAGATGGTGGGTGAATTCTGCCTTCCACTACAGGGAATAAACTGAAAAAATTTTACATTTCATGCTTGTCAACATTTTTATATAGAGACAAATAAAAGTGGTATGTATAAGCTAGATTTATATGCCCAAAGTTTATAGTAAAAATAAGCAATTATATTTTTAATGCAACTTCCTAATCATTAGCTAATTACTGAGTGAAATTCATTCCAGGCCTAACTATGAAGTGCCCATACCTATGGTAGAGTTAACAGGACTTTATAAAAGGAGAATAGATTTCCAAGCCAGAACATTCAAGAAAATTTTTTAAGTCTGAATCTCGGTAATACAATTTTTATTTAAGTGTCTATCTATTGAGAAAAATTAATCAAATCTTAATTATATAATTTAGTTATTACTTTATGTAAATTATTATAACAATAATATTAACTTCTATTTACTTTACATTTAAATAAAATTTTTTCTTAATTAGCATAACTACACAAATTAAAATTTTGCTTTATAAAATAATTACAGATAGTTCTTGATTTATTTAATAAGTTCCCAGGTTTGCAAGATTTTTCAAATACAAAGTACCAAAACAACTGAAATCATAAATTGAAAAAACTAAATATTAAACATTCCTAAACAGGCAGTTCAGATGATATATGTAACTATATAATACAGTACAACTAAGTTTGTAGTAGAAACTCCATCATCTGCTATGAAATCAGAAAAATCAAAATAGTGGTATAAGCAGAAGTAGCATGCTCTCTGTCTACAAGAAGTGGAACCTCTGTCACTATGGTTTTACTAGCACATTACATAAATAACTTTCATTTGCAGAATGTGCCTAAGACATTAGTTCATCTACTTATCTGTCAATAATAATGAAGAATAAAAAGTCTAACATTTATATGACAAATAATTTCATTATAATAATAATTTTATTGATTTTAAAAGCCTTGTTTTCATTTCTTTAGATATGTGAAGTCCAGCGAGGCAATGTAATTTTATAATTATTGAATTTAACATTTTAAAGAAAACTACAGTGAGATCATTTAGATATCTCTTATTACAATTTCCTTTTATTTATTTGCCAAAATTAATCATTTCCAGAAAAAAGGAAGAGGAGAGTTTTAAAATAACACAGGTACCCACAGATAGGGAACTTTCTATTATATCCTAGTTCCTTCTTGAAGAAGGAGATGATGCCACCAAACTTCCTCCTGGAAAAGGATAAAAAGAAAAAAGTAAGGGGGGACTGAGCTGGCTGGTGGTGGAAAGATGAAGAAAGCAGTAAGCTGGTGCTTACTATTTGTCGAGAAGACAAATCTCCCTGATATCTATAGAAATCACCACAGAAAAGATAGTAGCAGAAATCCAAGTTTAACAGCCCGGTAAATTTAAAGTACGAGAAGAAGCCCAACCTGACCAACCCTCCAAATTATTTGTAATCATACAGACTTGCATAAGTCTTTGAAAATAATCCAAACAAATTACTCAGAACAGTTCCTGAGATCCATCAACAGACCAGTGTTTTGCACAGTGATCCTCATCAAAACCTGCAAAGAGACTTACAAATTGCTTGTTCATCAAAACTACGACTTTTCCCTGACAGTGTTCTCTCTTCATAAAAATGAAAGGTATTTATTCTCCTATTGCAATTGTCAACATATTATACATTTGTATTTGACAAATACAGAAGAAATCTCTTTCAATATTAAACCCATTTATATATATTAAACTTTGATCTCAGAGCAGAAGTAACATAAGTAGCAAGTAGTCTTTTAGTCTCATTACCCATCCTTAGCCACATCCATGAATGAAATTAAAGGCTAGAAACCTGTAACATATTGTCCCAAGATTCCACAGATAAAAAAATCATTGTTTCATTATAAACTATTGATTTTATTGACCTTTATTTATTATTTGTATTCATTTTTGAGAAAGGAATTGGTTTTTAAAAATTACATCTATGAGATATTGATTCTTGTTTTATAAGTTATTACTTTACAAGTTCATTCCAGGAAAAAATTAACTCAAAGTTGAGAACTATCTATATTGCAAATTTATTAATATTAAAGTTCTGCTTTATAAAATAATTATTGCAAATTTATTCATATTAATGCCATTAATATTTTGAAGTTTCAATGGATTTAAATTAGACCTAATAAAATCTCTTTCCTTAAAAACTACTTTAAAATTCTTTGGATAATGATGATAATCATTCAGTCATGACCATGTCCATGCATTTATATTTGTCAAACATTATTTAACATATTATTTTAAAAAGCATTTCATGTTAATATCAAAACATACTATATATTCATATATATAAATAAAAATTTTTTTGAAAACTATTATAAAGAGAAACTAATTTATAAATGAGTCAAAAAAAATTTTTTTTTTATAAATTTTAGATCAAATATATTTTTAATTTTACATCTATACACACCATACAATTGATTGAAACATTACATATGCACAATAAAAATACACTACAAAATTATTGCATATTTCATAATGCTGAATGCAACTTATATCTGTAAAGATTTAATATACAAGACATGTTCAAATGAAATGTGTTCAAAATGTGTAGTCATTGGACAAAGAAAAAAGGAAAAATGAAACACAAGCAAATGGAAAAAGTAATATTTAATGAAGCTTACTGCATATAATGTTTCTTAGAAAAAGTCACCCATGGCATTTAGGCAAACATTCCATTGTTTGGGTAAGCAGTAAATTCTGTCTGCAAAGAAAGATTTCAGTTACTGCTTGAACCATCCATTACAGCCTCATTGGTGTTAAATCTTTGTCTCTTTAGGAATTTCTTTAACAGTCCATCTTTTACTGAAGTACAGGACTAATATGGAAGACAATAGAAAAAAAAAATGTCCAAAAAAATAAAAGATGAGTCACATAGTGACGAATCTGGGTTTTATGCAGGATATTGAATGATCTCCCACTTCTTATGGGCTAGTGCAGTGGTTCTCAAAGTGGGTGATACAGCCCCCAGTGGGCACTAGAGTGGTCTAAGGGGACATTTGAAGCTCCAAGTAATATTGGAGGGTGTGATATAAAACTCAGTGGTGGTGGAAGAAATAATTGAATGAATGAATTATAAAAAAACTTTTTAAATTACTGTTCATCTTATATACATAGTGTTTTTATAGAGCTGGAACTTGAAACAAAATCAGTAAGTTAATTTTAGTGTCTTGTAATTAGATTATTTCAAATAAATATGTTAAAAAAAAAAACTTTTATTTTACACTACACACTACAGAAGTGAAACTTACTTTCTTTCCCAAGTACCATTCATTTTAAAATAATCAAAATATTATTTTTTTCAATTTCCCCTATGAGCTAGTTTTCAGTGCATAAACTTCGAATTCCCAAAATCTGTATAGACAGAAATTATGACCAAAAGCCTGTGTTTCAAGGATCGCAAAAAGGGAGTATCATATGTCACTGGACTCAACCCATGTTCCATGAAATATTTCTGGGTCTCTTCACAACCCAACTGACCAAAGAGTACCGAAATATCTAAGAGAATTCAAAAGAGATAGTTTTGTTTCAAAGTTGGACATTTTAAAATAAATTAAATTGTAAATTAATAATTATAGAAAAATTTAATTTCAAATTATAGATTGATTTTTGTTACTTGTTTAATTTGTATTCCTGTCCTCTATGTAGTTTTAATTAAATATGACTATATATTTACTGTTAATTTTATTAATACAATATACAAGTAACTCAAGTTCATCATTACTGTTTTATTTTCTTACATATTTTTGTAAAAAATATAGATGTGGGTTTCCTAGGGAGCATTGAGCATTCAATTTTTTCTAAAAGTGGCAGTAAACACTAAAAAAGTTTAAGAAGCACTGTGCTAGTGCATCAACAATAACCTTGGTGACATGCAGCCATGCAATGTCATGGAGAATGATAATTTCTGAAAACAAGCAATCTATGCAGGCACTTGTTTTTGATATCCTTATGCAGATTTTGAGTGTTTGGGTGCTGGACATTGATCATGGCATTGGAGTCCTTACACTCCAGTATAATAAGTCCCTGTATATCAAAGAATGCAATCAGCATAATCTTTCTGGTTGAATGCTACATTTTGAATTTCTTTGGCATGGACAATTAACATACTTCCCCACTGCATGCTGATGGACTTTCCTTCCAGTTCGTAGTGGTGACATCATGTTTCATCTTCTGCCACTATGAGCTGCAGGAATTTTTCACTTTCATTGCAGTAGTAGATCAAATACTGCAAGCTGAGGCCTATTCACTGTTCCTTGTAGTGTTCAGTCAGCATGCAGGGACCTATTGGCACCACTGGTTTGCATCTCTCAGCCATTAAAAACTGAATTACAGTTTTCATATCCTGCTTGGACGAGTTTTCAATCATACCATCCATCTTCAATATTATGTCATACATTTAAAAATGATGTAAGTGTACAATTTAAGAACACTGTGCATACACCACACATACAGGTTTGCTTTAACATCTGCATTCCAAAACTGAAATATCAATTCACCACACTGCACATTTCAAACAGGTTTCATTTGAACATGCTTTATACATTTACAGATTAAAACATATCAAACAGGCAAAATTTTGCCTCTAATCAACTATAATTATAGAAAATTATTGAAAAACACACAATTATATTATAATAAAAAATGATAAAGATTAAAACATATCTACAATAGAATTATATAGAACTACTAAAACATTAAATTATAAAATTTAATATGATTGCATTGTTTGTTTACATATGATTTCTTATAAATATTTAATTATTATGCAAGGCTAAAAATTTATCAAAATTTTTTTTGTTATACAAAAAAATTTAAATAATCAAATAATAATTTCAAATATAAAGTTATATCAATAGCTAAAATTCCATCTATAACAACTATTTCTATCATTTATAGGATATATTTTATTGATCCTCCTGCAAAAACATTAATTTTCTTTCTATAGGAAAAATAAATACAAATATATTTATTAGTAAGCTTATTTTTACAATAAAATCTATTTACTCAATTAACAATATAAAAATTTTATTATTGCATATAATTTTATCATCAAAGTTTATGAATAATAAATTATTTTTATCAATTGCATTTATCACTTACTTTAAATTTTCATCATCTGAAACTTGATTTTTTTCAGAATATTGAGATGATTTAACTACAGACTGTGTTTTACTTGATGTAGTAGTTGCTTTTACATTTTTTATATTTTCTATGGATGCTTGTATCAAATCATCTTCCTAGAATTGAAAACTATTGTTTCTTTATATAATTAATTAATTTTGTTTTCCAAAATAGAATTTATTTATGACTGACTATTTATGAATGATGCAATTTTTAAAATTTTGATTAGAAAATATATTATCCATAAAAGATTTTGAAAGAAACTTATTTTAGAGTACTATTCATATTCAAATTTATAATATATAATTTAATACAAATATAATTTATGTATATATTATTTAATAAATAAATAATTCAAGAGAAATTACCATGTATCATTTTAAAAAAATTATTCAATGTCCATAAAAGATACACATATTTAGTTACTTCATTTAAATGATCTGTAATCATTCTAAAACAAAATATTAACTCAAAAAATACAATTAAATTAATTCAAATATCCATATTACAGAATTATTGAACTTTTTGGCACAAAATTACATAAAATTATTTTTAAAATGTTTTAAAGCTTTACATATGTATTATTTAATAAATATAAATTCATTTTGAAACTATCTAAAGAATTAAAAACTTTTTGAAAATATATGAATTCAATTAAATTTTCAATATTAAAAATTTAATTTAGAAGTTTTCTCATACTTGATATGTTAATTTGATAATTTTTTTGTTAATTAGAGAATTAAGCAGTAAAAAAATCATAAAATTATTTTGACAAAAAACAATTTAAGATTTAAGGGATTTCTCAAATCATCAATTCATATATTGTACTATAGTGAGTTATCAGATACGAAACATTCCAACATAAAGTATCAAGTAATCAATAGCAGACATTAAGTGCTTATCCAACCATGTAAATAATCTAAATACAAACTATATAAATCCATATACTGCAGATAAAATGAATTTCTGAAATAAAAGCAACTTAAGATATTAAAAATTGAAATATAAGAAGCCCTCATAGATAGTTTTCTCTTTGATGTATAGGAAAAAATTGTACAAACATTATACAATCCAAACCTCAAGGGAATTTAATCCAAATAAACCTATTTAACTTGCCAATTTAACCCTTGAAACACAATGGAATTTTAATGATTCTAAATAATTTAGACAAATTATACAAATTATTAAACCAAAGAGTGGCTCCATCTATTAATTAATAACTAAACAAGAATTTAAACAAATTTACCTGAAGATGAAAAAATCCGCCTCAGCCCGGGATCAAACCAGGGACCTTTGGGGCTATTGGCAAAGTCCGATGTGGGTAGTCTAAAGTTGTTTCCAAATCAATATAACTGCCTGAAGAATCAATCCATTTGTTGGCCTCAGTGGTCTAGTAGTATGACATTGGGACAGAACTCCATAGGTCCCCGGTTCAATCCCGGGCTGAGGCAGATTTTTTCATCTTCAGGTAAATTTGTTTAAATTCTTGTTTAATTAATTAATTAATAGATGAAGCCACTCTTTGGTTTAATAATTTGTATAATTTGTCTAAATTATTTAGAATCATTAAAATTCCATTGTTTCAAAGGTTAAATTTGGCAAGTTAAATATTTTTATTTGGAAAAAATTGTGATACAAAAACAGTACAAGCTACGATATGCAAATAGGAAATGTGAGATGATATAGAAAGAATGAAGGAATATTCCAGAAACAAGTTCCACAGGGATTGACAGAGCCATTGTTCTGCATATTTCATTTTGATGCCAAAATTAAGATCCATTAAAGTTACCAAAGAAACATAAGCCCATCGATTATATTTCAGATCCTGTTACAAGTAATAGTTTAAATCATACTACTTCAACATGGTAATTAATATTTAGACATATGCATATCAGGATGATATACTATGAAGTTGCATAACTAAGCAGCTGTCTTTTCTTTCTTTTTTATTTAATGCCACTTTTCAACTAGAGATTACAAAATACTAGGACTATTTTAGCACTGACTATGAGTTGTCCATAACATGGGGAGTTGGATTGGCCATTAACTGAAGGATGGATTCAATGGGCCAGGTCCAGACTCATCCTAAAAAAAATATGGGAGGTATAGTATTTTGAATTAATAGATCCTCTTGATGGAGGATCTTGGTTCAATTCCAACAATTGTAACAGTATGATATTTGGAATTGAACTTTGAATCAAATTTTTGAACCAAGATCCTCCATCTGGAAAATCTTGATTCAAAAGTATCATACTACATCAACTACCATATCATATATCATCTATATCATACTACTACAATTAGAATTGATGATAAGCCATCTATTAATAGCCTGTCATCAATAGCCATGTATCATTTTAAAAATTATTCAAAGTCCATAAAAGCTATACATATTTAATTTGTTTAAGCAGATCTATAATCATTCTAAAAGAAAATATTAACTCAAAAAATATAATTAAATTAATTTCACTCCTATCAATAGGTATTGATTGAATCTATTGATTTACTAATGATCTCCACTTTTCAAGCAGTTACGTTAAATGGTGGTCAGGAAACCAGAGTTGAAAAAGAAATATAGGAATAATCAACAATTAAAATATTCTCTAAAACATATAATACTATATTTATTTATATATAGCAATTCTTCAGTTTATACAAATAACTAAAACCAAAATTTTTTATGCAATTCAAATTTTGCATAAATCAGAAAAATACAATTTGATACAAAATTTTTTCACAAAAAATTCAGTATATAAAATACTGTTATAAGGTTATTTCTACAGAACTGAAAAATTTTAATTTGTACATAAATTAATATAATTCAAAAGTCCATTTGATTTTTATATGAGCCAATATAATTTAAAATCCATTTATCACACTTTTAACTATCATTTAAAACATATTTATATATTAATACATATTGATTTTTTTCTTTTAATTGTTTAATGAGTGAAATCATTACTTCATTCTTTCAGATCATATTGTTTTCAAGCTATAAATAAAATTTATTTAAAATTTTTTTAAATTATTAACATATAAAACAGTTCTTAATCAAGATTTTGAAATAGAATATTTATAGAAAATGAAAACATTTACTTCTCAGTTACTGGTAAATAATATTTTTTTGTTATAAATTCTACTGTTATGTAACTTCTCTCCTTTTTTTAAGATTACATTAATTAAATTAATTTATAATGAGGAGCCCACCACTTCCTAATCATACACAGATGGAATCAGCAGCACACTGAAACATGAATGTTCACTAGGTCAATGTAAGGAAGTTTACCAGCCATATAATTTTCTCTAGAGCTCTCTTCAGTCATTAGAACTTGAAGTAGTTTTTATGATTTGTATTGAGAGTATACAAACTACTGATATATACCAAAAATAATAATAAAAGGAGCCTTTATCCAAGAAGATACATGTTTGTTTTTCTCTCACTCCATCTCAAAGGAGAGCTCAACTTATATGGTGCAGAAAACACTAATCCTGGAATTAAGACAATGTAAGTATTCTTTTTATTGATGAGTCGAGATTCAATTCTCAAACTGATTCTCATCAGAGAGAACAAATAGCCGATAACTATTTCTCTAATATCAGGGAAAAAGACTGTTTTGGTGATGATTTGTTAGTTTAGAATGGCATCATATTGAATGGATGCAAATTACATGTTTGAAGAAGGCACTTTCGCTGCTCAGAATTACAAGATAAAGTCAATGAATTCCATATAAGGCTTTTCTGAAGTGCTCTTTGTCCCAATTTCTTTTTATGATCAATTAATCATTTGCATAGCTTTCCAACAATTTTCTTAAAATGAAGAAATTTAAAGGGTTGATCTGTCAACTAGATTTCTAGAAAATTAATAGATAATGCTTTAGATATTTTAGGAAAACTCATTGCAGCTCATTAGTCTCCTTCAAAAACTCTTCATGAGTTAAAGTCTGCCCTCATTGAGAAATGGAATTTATTGCTTTCAGAATTAGTTAACAATCTTTTAATTTAATGCAGATTTAGAAATAGGGTAGAGGCAAAAACCTAGGTACTAATCTATAGTGTCAAAACAGTAGTCAAGACAGTGCTAAGTACATTTGAAATAATGATGTCATCACTTATTCCAAAAATGAAATGCATATCAATTCTATTCATGGCCAACTAAAAAGAAACATTATCAATAAAAATGTTCAATTTCAGGCAAGATATATGAATCCATACTCTGGATACTGATTAGAAAATTTCAATTGATCAGGGAGGGCTTCAGTCCCTGTTCAAGATTATGCAATGCAGCAATAGTGGAATTATGTGAAGTAAATATGAAATATAAAATCTTTCAGTATATCTATTAAACAGACATATTTATTACCTTATGAATGAATTCAATTAGAAAATAAATATTTTTGATTAATTAAATTTTGATTAATAATTGAATCATGCAGGTAGTTTTTATTAATAAAAAAATGTAAAATGAAATAAATTATCTATATACATATACTAAACTAAAATATGAAGAACTCACATGCAAGTTATATTTTTAACAAAAATTGAATAACTATTGTATTTTATTCAATCTGAAAACAAACTTTTCAATGCATTTGATTATGATTAATCCATTTAGTACTTTGAAGAATAGCATAGCAAACATTTCCCATACTTTTAATGAATCTTACTTATACCTGTAATATCTTTGATTTTCTGATCATAATCCCAGATTTAACTTCAAAGAGAAGAGAAATAGGTCTTTTCTTAACATTATTTGATAAAAGAGAAGATTTTGGTAAAGTATGTGGCTTATATAAACCATGTAATGTATAAGTCTGGAGGAAAAAACTGTTATTATTTATATATAAAAAGTATATGAAATATTAAATATCTAAAAATATTAAAATAAAATTTAAAAATAAAATTTAATTAATATGTAATCAACATTTATGAACCATTTTGATAAACACTTTATCTAATGATCAGTTTCTAAAATGATAAATATCTATAGAAAATATTAAACAAGTTAATTTTTATAAATTTCTTATAATAGAGTTATTGCATTTTAATATTATATTAATATATGTATTAAATATTATTTGATTATACATAATAAACAGTAGGCATTAAGTTACATTACAAACTATAGAAAAATAATTATAATTGCAAAATGATGATAAAAGTAAATAATAAGCCCATTCAGTAAGATTGTATTGTTTATTCAAAAATATTTTTGGCTAGTCATGCAGCCTATCTTAATTAAATCAATATAATTACATTTTAATTGAGGCAAGCTAAGTGGATAGTCAAAAACATTTTTGAAGAAGTCTTGCAACAAATGTATTGTAAAACTAAATAGTTACCTAACATGTTATTACAGTATTTCATGATAAAAGAGCTTCCATCCAAAATCTTTGCATTATAATAAGACATTTATATTCAAATCTCCAAAATAAACTCCTAATTGATCATATCAATAATATACATTATAAAATACAGTATACACCAATTCTTCAACATTCATGTGGGAATAATCTGAATATTTCTACAAAAGTAGAAATTCATATCTTTATAAATTTTTCAAGATACCTTTATAAATTTTACAAGTAGGACCCAGATCTGATCTTCTGGATGAAAAGCAGACACATCTCTAAATAACACATTTGGCATATGATGAATACTACATAACAATAATTTCAGTTTTTAGGATTATAGTTTAGTAGGACATTCTGTTTTTCTTTGTTAAAAGATTGCCATCTACTGTTTTCAAGCAATTATAATATATAGTTAATACCAATTTAATGAACTCATTTGATTGCTATTTGCATCAATTAACATCTTATTGATTATAAAAAAAGTATGTTTAACACAATTATTTTGGGTTAATATTCATTTCCAGAACTGTCTATAATTTTCCATCTTAAGAAAATCTGCTTTTTGAAATATTCAAATTTTATAGCTACTTCATGAATATAGATTCACAAAGCTGAACTAATAAATGTTGAGGAGCTAATATATGTAATGTACTTAATACTCTGAATTTGATCTAAGAATAAAAATTTACATTTGGATTATGTTCATAACTACAAGAACATCTACATTATCATCGTCTTTCTATATACTAGTAGTTCACACTTTGAGTTCCCAGGTTACAAATACTGTTTTTCAAATGTCAAGTGTCAACAAAATTAAAAATATGATTATTAATTACAATTAAATAAATGCTAAACATTCGTAAATATAGCATTTCAAACTATGTACAACTATACAATAAAGTACCATTAGGTTCATAGCAGACACACTGCAATCTACTATGAAAATAGGAAAAACCAAACCAAACTTTCTCACTGTTTATATTTTAACTTATTTAATTACAACTAGCCAATTAGCAGGAATTAATATACAGGTAGGCCTTGATTAGTGCGAATAATGGATCCCACGAATTTCTCGCCCTATTCGACCTATTAACTATATGTAAAATACAGGTAGGCCTCGATTAGCGTGAATAATTGGTTCCACGAATTTCTCGCACTAATCGAAGTATTAACTCTATGGAAAATATGGTAATTGGTTCTTGCTTTGTGAGATTCCGGCCATTAGCTAACTTCACAATGAATAACTCTTAAACAGTTAGTGTTAAGTTTATTGTAAATATTTATTTTCATATTTTACATCATTGTTCATCATCTAAATTAATAACTTACCAGGAATTGCGTCTCATATCATCATCAAACCAACCGCCAAATCAAAACTAAAATAGCGAATCGAAAGCGGAAGTTGAGCGCCGCCTGGCCGCCAATTCTGGGTCGAGAATTGAGTGAATAGGCCGATTTGCAATTAAGCATTGCAACTTTATTGAATCAGTAAATTAGTTCCAGATAGCATTAATAAGCGAAGTTAATGAACCAATGAGAAATTTTTAACAAGTTTTCTATTTGTTTATTAGCAGAATACGACACCAAAAGATAACAAAAACAAATTTTTTTCACAAGTTTTATTTTAAATAAAGAAATCAGATAATAAACAAAAGAAAATAAATAATATCGGTAGTACAGCAATATAATAGGCAAATAAATTTGTAAAGATATCCTTATTTAAAAAAATTTAACAAAGAATGCTTTTATGTCGCTCAATCACATCCATTTTTTGCTGTAGCGTAATCACTTCTCTTTTTTTCGTTTCCTGTTTTATCATCAAAAGTGTTCTTCCTTTTATCCATTTCGATACTTTTTAAAAGAGAAAATTCTGTACTCTACTGTATGTATACGATAGCAAAGCTAAATAATAGTACAGTAATGTTAAACAGTTAACGGCAAAAAGCCCATCTTTCTGATGTTTCACCCCTTCAAAATCGTGTGACCGTTCTTGGACTGCTCCTCGTCCGGTTTTACTAACCGAAAATTAACGGTAATTTGTTAATTGACATCATAAAAGGAGCTTTGTTAGTAAGACTGATCTGTGTTTACAACTCGCACTAATTGAATCTTTTCTCGCGCTAACCGAATAACGGTATCAATTTTTTAAGTCGCGCTAATCGAATTCGCGCTATTCGAAGTCGCACTAATCGAGGTTTATCTGTATGGTAATTGGTTCTTGCTTTGTGAGATTCCGGCCATTAGCCAACCTTCATGATGAATAACCACAATACTAATTGTTTAACCTTTAACGCTTTAAAAGTAAAAAAATTAACGTTCTTTAACGATCCAAATTATATGAAATATGATACTTAATATTCGATATTTTGCCATAACTTTTTTATTTTTTAAGTTTTTGGCA
>AYEL01071137.1:0-24051 GCA_000484575.1 Olivierus martensii
GTGGAGCGCTAAAGGTTAAGAAATATTTATTTTCATATTTTACATCATTGTTCATCATCTAAATTAATACTTACCAGGAATTGCGTCTCATATCATCATCAAACCAACCGCCAAACCTACCAGGAATTGCATCTCATACCATCATCAAACCAACTGCCAAATCGTCACAGGAATTGCGTCTCATATCATCATCAAACCAACCGCCAAATCAAAAGGAATTATGTCTCATAGCCATCAAAAAACCAACCACCAAATCAAAAGCAGAAGTTGAGCGCCGTTTTTATGTCGCTCAATCACAGATTGTGTCTCATATCATCATCAAACTAACCGCCAAATCAAAACCAAATTTGCATCTCATACCAACATCAATCCAACTTCCAAATTGAAGATATCTTAGAATTATTGTGACCATATTTTACATTATTGTGTTCACCATCTAAATTAATAACTTACCAGGAATTGCGTCTCATACCATCCATCATCTAAATTAATAGTTAGTGTTAAGTTTATTGTAAATATTTATATATTTTACATCATTGTTCATCATCTAAATTAATAACTCAGGAATTATGTTGTTTCATACCATCATCAAGCCAACCGCCGAATTATCGTGACCACTTTTAAATCATATCATCATCAAACCAACCGCCAAATCAAAACCAAAATAGCGAAGTCTCATACATCATCAAACCAACCGCCAAATTCTGTACTGTACTGTATGGTCTCATACCTCATTACAACCAACCACCAAATCAAAAGCAGAAGTTAAGCGCCGTTTTTGTCACTCAATCATGTCTATTTTTTGCTCTAGCGTAATCACTAACTTCTTTTTTTTCTTTCCTGTTTTATCATCAAAAGTGTTCTTCCTTTCAACCATTTAGATACATTTTAAAAGAGAAAATTCTGTACTATGCTGTATGTATACGATAACAAAGCTGAATAATAATAATGTTAAATAGCTAACGGCAAAAAGCCCATCTTTCTGGTGTTTCACCAAAGTCAAGTGACTGTTTTTGGACTGCTCCTCGTCTGGTTTTATTAACCGAAAATTAACATTAATTTGTTAATTGACATCATAAAATGGGATGGACCTTTGTTAGTAAGACTGATCTATGCTTACAACTTGCATTAAAATGGACCTTTGTTAGTAAAACTGGTCTATGCTTACAACTCGCATTAAGACCGAAAATTAACATTAATTTGTTAATTGACATCATAAAAGGGGATGGACTAAACGAAAATTAACATTAATTTGTTAATTGACATCATAAAAGGGGACGGACCTATGTTAGTAAGACTGGTCTATGCTTACAACTCGCATTAATCGAATATAACTTTAATTTGTTAATTGACATCATAAAAGGGGACGGACCTTTGTTAGTAAGATAATTTGTTAATTGACATCATAAAAGGAGGCGGAGCTTTGTTAGTAAGATGGTCTATGCTTACAACTCGCATTAATTGAATATTTGCTCTCACTAACTGATCGTAAAAGGAGGCGGAGCTTTGTTAGTAAGACTGGTCTATGCTTACAACTTGTATTAATCAAATATTTAGATAATAAGACTGATCTATGCTTATAACTTGCATTAATCAAATATTTGCTGTTATCATTAATTTGTTAATTGACATCATAAAAGGGGATGGATCTTTGTTAGTAACTTTAATTTGTTAATTGACATCATAAAAGGGGACGGACCTTTGTTAGTAAGATAATTTGTTAATTGACATCATAAAAGGAGGCGGAGCTTTGTTAGTAAGATGGTCTATGCTTACAACTCGCATTAATTGAATATTTGCTCTCACTAACTGAGGTCTATGCTTACAACTCGCATTAATCGAATATTTGCTCGCACTAACTAGTCTATGCTTACAACTCACATTAATCGAATATTTGCTCGCACTAACTGAATCTATGCTTACAACTCGCATTAATCGAATATTTGCTCGCACTAACTGAAAAAACGGTATCAATTATGTAAGTCGCACTAATCAAATATCGCATTATTCAAACTTGCACTAATCAAGGCCTACCTGTACTCAAAGACAAATTGCTTTAATAAATTCAAAGTAGCACTTTTGGAATTCTTATATTCCCTTTTCAGCTTTACACAACAAAAATAATTCTATTCTAATTCGTTAATATTTAAATTTAAATTGAACATAATTATATGTTCAATATGTATATAAATGAACATACCATATATACTCGAATATAAGCCGATCCGTGTATAAGCCGACCCCTGACTTCAGAGTTTAAAAATCAGTAAAAATGCATAACCTGTGTATAAGCCTACCCCGATTTTAGCACTTAAAATTCGGCAAAAATTTGAAACCGATAAATTACGTGTATATTAATGCCATTTGCCAAAATATAAATATATTTTATTGAAAACTTTAAATATCATATAAAATAAATTATATAATACAAACACCAATATATAATTTAAAAGGTAAAATTTTATGTTATCCGAAGCGATCGAGCGCGTCACGCCGCTGCGCCGACTCCAACCTGCATAAGCGCGTCCCGCTGCCGATTCCAACCTGCATTTGTATAAGTGCATCAGATAGGCGATGTCGCACCGCCTGATGCGCCGCGACACAGAAATTCTCGACAATAATTCAGCTAAAGTGATCCAACACAGTGCGCCTACTTAAGATTCTTGGATGATTGTCGAGAATTTCTGCATCGTGGCGCATCAGGCAGCACGGGGTCCCCATCTGATGCACTTATATACAGTAATGCAGGTTGAATTTGGCGGGGCGATGCACTAAATTTACTCCAAAGCGAGATTGATATCTGAGAATGACGTAGCTTCAGAAAATATCAAGTTAACGAATAATAATAAATTTTTATAATTTACATAAAAATATTTTCTTTTTATTATTGTTATTGAATAACTGTTTTCTTTTCTAAAAAAAATTCATATTCAAGTATCACAGTAAAAATTCTATTGAAATACATCTACGTTACACGGCTCCCAAGAGACCGTTCAAAGTTTCGTTTTCCCTTACATTGTACTGTATTTTGTCTAGTTGAGTTGAGTTATCGTATTCGAATCTTTGATCGTATTTTAAAATGAGTGGATTATCCTAACGATGATGTCATACACCGTTAGGATGACGTGTGCAATGTAATTTCTAGACGTTAAATGTGCGATTTCAAAGTTTTGATTTTGTATACGATGAACTTTTTTGATAGACTAAAGTTATTTTTCAGTACAGATTTTAAATAATTATTATTTTTTCGTTATTTAAATATTATTTTAGTTACTTTTTAATTTATTTTAATTAAATCATGGATGAGTTAAATATTATAAGCATTTATGGATTACTAGTGAATGGATTAAAATATTAATTTATAATAATGAAAAATAAATATATTTTTCACTCAAAAATGAATCCTAGGTAAGATTCTCGATCGACTGTCAAATTTTCGCGTCACGTCGTATTGGGCAGCGTGGCGTCGCGCTCGATCGCTTCAGGATAAGATAAAATTTTACCTGGTATTGTATTAAAATTATTGCAAAATTTTCTTCCTGACATTTGGGAGATTTTCAATAACCTATGTTACTTCAATGGTTTTGCTTATTACTTCAATTTCTCCAGACAAAAAAAAAGTTGATTTTTTTGACCCGTGTATAAGCCGATCCCCCACTTCAGAAAATTTTTTTTGAGAAAAAAAAAAACCTTGGCTTATACACGAATATATACGGTAATTATGGTAAAAATAGTATGTTTATATGTATAAGTAAATTCCTAGTTTATGAGTCCCCACATAAGACAGTTTTCAGATTTGAGTTTTATTCAAATATGAAATATTAAAAAAATTATAAGTATGAACATAGCCATAAAAAGACAGTTCAAATCACAAACATACATATGCAATATAGCAGGGATGGCCAACAGGTCGATCGCGGGACAATTTGTAGTTGATCTTCATAAGTTATCGGACGACTCTCTTACTGCCTAGTGCCTTCTCTAGACAACTAAAGCCAAAATTTCGATTTATTGCTGAGTATGGTCCAAAACAGAATAGCCGGTAATAGCAGAGCATTTAGACAAAATTCTAAATTGACGATGCCAACATGGCACCTATGAATTGATAGTTGTGAGAGTTGAAGTGAAGTAATGCATTTGAGATTTATGAGTAAATTAAAAGGAAAAAACCGTCACCGCTGCCGGATATCTCGTTTTGGGATGTCATTTTGGGATATGTTGTTTTGGGCTCTTATCTCTACTCTCACCATCAAACGAAGAATTTCGAAGGTAGATTGCGAACTCATTGTTAACATATAAAGTCGATCTTAATGACAAACAAGTTGGCCACCCCTGCAATATAGTATTGCTAAATTTGCATAAAAACTCTGTCTTCTGGTATGAAATCAGAAAAATCAAACTGACAGCCAAAAAAAGAAAGTAACACACACCCTCTGGTTTTACCAGCATATTATATATAGTCTGTTCGCTATAACCTTTCCCACGGATGATAGTGGCAATGCGGTAGCCTCATTACTGATCGCTAAAAAATATATCCTTCCACAATACTCATTTCGCTTCTAAATTGAGTTGGATAATTCGGTTTTTAAAATATTTATTTTCATAAAATAAAGAATAACACTCAATGAAATATCAACATTTCTAATCTGATGTAATTCAGATTTCTGTTCAAAGAATAGATTCTGTTGTCAACTACTTCAGGATCCGACGCCATTGCTGAACTCCTTTCAAACAAAGAAGGGCAGAGTTAATCATTCAGCCAATAATAACAATTTCTTGCTAGAAAAATTTATTTATAATCAAAAGAATACTAAATTGCTAACCAAAAATCTTAATCATGTTAAAAAATACTGTGATTACAAGCAATTTAATTACATATTTAATGGTTTAAACATTACAAAACACTTCCGACTTTGGGTACTATTTTGTGCGGATGTATTAGTAAGGTTATAGTGAACAGACTATAAATAACTTTAGATTATACCTAAGATAGTAAGTTTAATCTGCATTAAAGCTCATCTACTTATAAGTCAATAATAATGAAAAATAAAAATTCTTTAACATTTATATAACAAATAATTTTTTTATGATTATAATTTACTTGATTTTAAAGATCATGTTTTCATTTTTTTTAGATAAATAAATCATTGTATAATCATAAACTATCAATTTTGTAGGCTTTTACTTAATTTTATTATAGAGAATGGAACCAGAGATTATCATTATATCTATGGGAAATTGAGTCTTGGTTTAAGAGTTTTTACTTTATGAGCACACTCCAGAACAAATTAACTTGTAAAGTTGGGAACTTTCTATATATGTAAAAGTTCAACTCCTCGTCTATAGATGATGATAAATAAAAATTCTTTAACATTTGTAATATTTAATTTGCCTGATTATAAAGACAAGTTTTTATTCTTTTAGGTAAATAAATTATTGTTTAAATAAACTATTGCTTTAATAATCTTTATTTATTATTATTATATTAAAATTTTATCATTGAGAACAATTTAATTGAACTATTATATCTATGAGAAATAAATACAACTTTATGAATTTTTGCTTTATGAGTATACACTAAGAATGTATTAATTTGTGAAGTCAAAAACTACCAGTATACAAAAATTTTGTATCCTCTTTCATTGCAAAATGTTTTTTGGGACAGTATAATATTGGGAAACTCATAAGAAATACAAACATAAAATAAATCAGAATTAAATTCCTATCTTGATATAATATTAGTAATATTGGTACTACAAGATTTTTTTATAGCAATCATCAAAGAATAAATAATCTGACTCAATCAATATCATGCAATGATATAATAGAATATTCGTAAAAAAATATGTTGAAATAGAATGTTAGAAAAATATATATAACAACATATTGTGCTACATTCATTAATCCTTTAGTCAATATTTTCTCTTAATTTTCCATTATGGCATTGAGATTTTACTGAATATCTTCAAAATTATTGTAAAAGCAAATAAATTTAATAGCTGACAGAAGACAATTGTTGCATTAATACAAGAAACCCATAACAATAATAGGTCAACGACAATTTCATTTATTAAAAATTCATTTTTGTCTTGAAAACATAATTCATAATGGAGAACAATAGCATAAACATTGCAAAAGAATGATTTTTAAAACAAGATGTGTCAATGTAAATGATATAATATTAAAAGCTTCAGCTCGTCGGGCAGGGAAAACAATCCATTACTAACTCAACAACAGATTTTTATTAACTAAAGCACTTTCGGCTCAACCAAGCCCTCATCAGTAGTTTACATTAACAGCTAAACAAATCATTACAATTTCAAATTACGTTGGTTTATGTAATTTGAAATTGTAACAGTTTGTTTAGCTGTTAATGTATAACTACTGAGGAGGGCTCGGTTGAGCAGAAAGTGCTTTAGTTAATAAAAATCCATTTGTTGAGTTGGTAATGGATTGTTTCCTTGCCCGACGAGCTGAAGCTTTTATTATTATTATTATATGGAAATAATGGAGCAGTGTAATATTTTATTGGATTGTAAATGATATGTTTCATTTGCCAATCATCTGTAATCTACTGATACAACAAAATTTAAAAATTTTTTTTGAAAATGCATGAAAATATTTCATTATTTCATTGCTTCTGAATTAAAAGTTTGCCATTTTCATTTAATATTTTAAAATATTTTAAAGTTGATATAACATTTAAAATAATATATAATGTATCATATTTAATTTTATAAACCATAAAATTAATATTTTGTTTTTAAATTTTTTACAATTTACAACAAAATAACTATTTTATAGTATTGTATATGTATTTCATTAGATTTACAAAAACATTCAGTTCATAGAATCATCAGTTAGAGTGAAAATTTCACAGGTATAAGTTAGACTTTTCAGTCAATTTAAAAACTTAAGGAAATGAAACAGTAATTTTAATAAAAATATATATATTTATAAATAAAATATACCTGTTTCATAGCTGCAGAGATAAGTTCAGGATTATTCTCATTAATTCTGCATCTCAAAAAAATTTTTTTTTTAAAACAATGGTAGATAGCTAGATTTTAATATCATTTATAGCAGTTAACTAAATAAATGCTAATAAATAATACATATATATTAAAAATATATCAATATGATTGGATCAAACTTAATGTAATATAAATATCCAAAATTAGCACAAATGAGCAGACCTAATAACTTAAAAACTTTATTAATGAGGAACGTTTTCGGCTGTTATTAGCTAATAAGAGCCAAAAACGTTCCTCATTAATAAAGTTTTTAAGTTATTAGGTCTGCTCATTTGTGCTAATTTTGGATATTTATATTATAAATAAGCCGTGTAGAGAAGTAAGATTTAGTTTGTACAAATTTAATGTTAAATAAAAATTATTTTCTTGGCTCTTAAAAACAAAAATGATCTCTCAGCAGTTCTATAATTCTTAATAACTATACTTATAATTTTGTGAGCCATTTTCATTTGCTTATATATTATTTCCTGCAAATTAAATAAAATACTTTTAGCAAAGAAGACAAGAATACAGTTAAAAGTGCTTTGTGTTTTAATATAGCAGAGTTATGAATACTTTTTTCAAAATTATCAAATGTTCAAATAATTATAGATTAAAGATATACAATATTTGATGTCATGAAAGCTAAAACTCTGTATAAAATGATTAAACAATATGATCCTAAATCTTGAATTTTTATTAATAAAACAAATTTTTACTTGGATAGAAATATTAAAATCAACTTTAATACTAGTAAATACATTAATTGTTTTATAAATATATATTATTATGAAATTTTTAGCATTTTTAATTCAATATTAACATTAAATGACTATTTAAATTTTACAATAAAGTTAAATATTTATCTATAAATTATGCAATAGTGTTTCATAAATTGAAAATTTTATCATAATTGTTTTTAATTGTTCAATTATTTAATTACTTTTATGCTTATTTTCATTTTATTAGTAATATTTATGTAAATTATAACCACTACTATGTTATAAAACCGTTTCCTTGTTTAAAAACTTTCTTATATTTCTGTATGCCTGAGGTAAAGGGCATCATGTCACAAAAGTGAAATTTACAAGAGAGCAGTTTAAAGGTTTTTTGTGATTCTTTATTTCCACCTTGCTCTTTTATGAATATATTTTAATAAAGCCGTGTACATTTATTTTTTTTTTACTATTGACTTTTAAATTATTATATGTTTTAACCTGGCACCTGGCGCATACCGTCCGTAATTATTTTCGATCACATGTTATCAATTTGATACATTAATTTGCATAAATTATTAGTTATAGGATTAAAAGAAATATTTTATCAAAATCCTTCAAATGTTTTCTCCTAACTGCAAAAATTCCTGTTTTTCTATTGTTTTTGGGTTTTTTTTCAATAATTATTATGTAATCTGATCTCATTTGATTAAAAAACAGAGTATCATATACTTCAATTCGCCAAAATTTGTTTATAAATTTAACAATGGATGCATTGACTGCTGCTTAAGTTAAATTACCCTTGTACTTAAATGACTAGGAATGACATTTGTCTGTCAGAGTGGGGAGAAAGGAGGGGAATGACATATTGTGCCAGCCTTGAAAAACACAAGAATCCTATCATTGTAAAACTGGTAATAGTTTTATGGAAAAAATATCATACTTATTTAAACATAAGGTAGAATTTTTTATTTTTTTTCAATTCAATGATATGTTTATGAAGTTGTTTTGCAATATATTTATCTAACTTCTTTTTTTTTTTAATTTTTTTGTATTGTTTTATAATTTGTAAACAAAATGGATATCCTATTATAAAGCTATTTTGCTTTTCCATAATTGTATTATTTAAATATTCTATCTTCTCTTCGTTAGTAAAGGTTATAAGATATACTATGAATGCCAAATTTTTCTGTTGATATCAGTTTAGTGACTGGGCGCTTTCATCATTTCCGATTACAGTGGTACCTTGGTTAACGACGGCCTCGGATAACGACATACTTGATTAACGACGAGTGGCTGAATGAAAAAAATCGCCTTGGTTAACGACGCAGGCTTTGGTTAATGACTCCTGATTATGTGAACATCTGACAAAATAGAGCTCTGTAAAACCACTAGTCATCACATCACGTGAATCGTTATTTATTTGTATTTATTAATCGTTATTTTTTTTATCACAATCAATTCAAATCCAGCAATATCATAATTAAAATTAATAAAATTATAACCATATAAAAATATATTTAAATAAATTAATAAACAATATCATTATTAAAATTATAACCATATAAAAATATATTTAAGTAAATGATAATTAACACTATAGTAATGAAAACAAATTATTTAATTAATTAAAAATAGACGTGCAACATTTAGTAATGAAAACAAATTATTTAATTAATTAAAAATAGACGTGCAACAATTTTTAGTTTTTAGTTTCTTAAAGATGATTTCTAGATAATTATTATTTTAAATTCTGCCAACAAAGAAACAAATTATTTAATTAATTAAAAATAGACATGCAACAGTTCACTAGAAGATAGTATCTAGACGATTATTATTTTAAATTATGCGAACAAAGTCTGATTCTATTGTTTGTTTGTGTTATATACTTGACACCCGCAAGTGGTGTGTTGTCGTCATTTTGGATTCCATTAGAAGAAAAAAATGCCTTTCTGAGATCCTACAATTCATATAGACAATAAATCAGCAAGTATGTGTCACTGTTCGCTTGCCATCAAAAGGCAAAATTAAATGTTATCTAAATAATAATCGTTGCATCTATAAGCCACTAATCAGTGTTTATTGGTTCATTTGTCAAAAAACTGTGAATTGAGCCCAATTGTCCTTCTGGTAAAGATTGATAATTAAAAACTGTTTTCACAAACAATTCATTTTATTAATGTTATTTTTTTGTAGCAAATATAATAAATAAATGATACTTTCCATATTTTTAGGACATTTTAAATGAGTTTTATCTGCATTTTTAATACTTACTATGGTTGTGGGAAGGAGCCAGAACAAATTAATCAATTTTCAATTAAATCCTATGGGAAATCGCGCCTTGGATAATGACGGTTTTGGTTACCGATGACGATGGTAATCCTGGAACGGATTACCATCATTAATCGAGGTACCACTGTATATACAAAAGCTTGTAATTCTTCAGATCTTTCTAAAAATAAATTTATTTTTACTAAGTTATAGAAACTGTTATATTTTATTAATTTTTTAATGTATCTGAATCATTTTATAAACTTTTATGATACATTTACAAATTTAAATATTTAATTCCGATTGCGCGTGTATATCACATGCGCCATTAGGCATAAAGATAAAATACTGTATAATCAGTATAAAATTAATAAAAATGAGTTATAAATGAAAAACTTTTATTTTAATTATTTTAATGATTGTAAAGTCTACATTTTTAAAACAAACTAAAAAAAATCTAAAATTACTAAATATTACAAGGCGTTCTTTTTAAGTAAGTACCATTTTGAAATTCCGCTGCTGCAGCGCTGTGGTTGGTGTCCCGCGCATGCGCACTGTGTACCTATATCTGTTGGCAAGCCACAGACGCCATTGCGGCAACAATCGATCGTTTACTTATTTGCTTTTGCATATTTAAAATAACAGATTGAGAATCCCGCCGACTGTGAAATACACGCTGTTATTCGTTTTCTTAGTGCTAAAGGTGTGAAAGCAGTTGAAATTCACCGTCAGATTTGTGAAGTGTACGGACAAAACATTAAATAATGGAATGGCTCACACAAAAACAAATGTTTAGGCAAATCAGGCGGCAAACTTCTATGACGATGGAATACAAAAGCTTGTTGTTCGAGAAGTTGAAATTCACCGTCAGATTTGTGAAGTATACGGACAAAACATTATGAATAATGGAATGGCTCACACAAAAACAAACGTTTAGGCAAATCAGGCGGCAAACTTCTATGACGATGGAATACAAAAGCTTGTTGTTCGATATGATAAGTGCCTTAATATTGGCGGCAATTATGTGGAAAGTAGATAAAAGTGTGGTCTTTCATGTAAAAATAAAATTGTTACAAAAAGTTTATTTGTTTTTTTTACATATCAAAATGGTACTTACTTAAAAAACACGCCTCATACATTTTATAAATTAAACATCCATTATTAATGTTACTCATTTTTATATATGACTAAAATAGTTTAATCCTACATATAATTAGAATAAATTAAGTAAACTAACAAGGGGAGGACACAGCTGACCCCCCACCGATTTTGATCCACTTGCGTATGGGACAGTTTGATCAAACCCCAAGGACAGAAATCTGAAATGCTCAAAATTTATGGATTACTCACAAGTTTATAACAAAAAAAAAATACTGTACTACAGCTTAATTAATTATTGTTAAAAATCTAAAGAAAAATATATTTATGGTTATAAAAAATATTCTTCAATTCTGTATTTATCAGTAGAAAGATAGTTAACATTTTTAGGCTTTATTGTTAAAAATATTATTAACATCTAAATTATACATTGAAAGTAAGTTCTAATTATGTGAGTTAAAACAAAATACAAATAGTTCTCAATTTATAACAGAGTTTGATCAAACCCCAAGGACAGAAATCTGAAATGCTCAAAATTTATGGATTACTCACTATTAATATTTATTATTACAACTCCACTTTATCATATTAAAACTAACAAACACAAAAAGACTCTTTCTATATATCAGACCGTTGCACATGGACTTGAACCCATGTAAATTGCATTGACTAATCACAGAATTTACAAATTGCATTGCCACCATAAGTATGAGTAATTGTAAGTCAAAGACTACCTATGCAGGTATAAATAAAATAGAAATCTCACAATATTATTTGAATTTATAAAAATAATGTCTGTCTATCTTTATGACAACTATAAATCCCCAAAAAATTTGATAAGATTTTGAAAATATGCCAACATATACAGAAATACCTATATAACATTACAGCATGACAGTAAGGAATTACAATGCCAGATATGATCTAATCAATCCAGTGGTAGTTTGGACTTGTTGAATCCTTAAATTTTCGTTTGAATTTGTTTGTTGTTGATCTTTCAATTGGGGAATATTATTTATTATGCTTTCAAAGTAAAAAATCTGGAATAGTCATAGAATCTAAAGAATGGTGTTCTGATTCTATCAAAGCAACAAATGATATCACAATTATATAAAACAGATATAAAATGTAAAACAAGTTAATATTTATCCATATATGTATAAATAATCAAAATTATGAACTAGTTAACCTAAATAGTAAAGGATTAGATGTATTGTATTATAAAATTATAAACAAAGATTAAAAAAAAAAAAACAAGTTCTTAAAGAAGTTTAAATTAAAAAAAAAAAAAAAAAACAAGTTCTTAAAGAAGTTTAAATTCATAATTATTTAAGCAATTTTAATATTTAAATAAATGTATTAAATATTATATTAATAAGACTTTATTGTTTTAATAAATAAAATTAATTTAATCTAAAAAATTTGAAATGCATTTAAATACAGTGCAATATAAACAAAAATTTCAAATTTTTAACTTTTAAGTAATTTTATACAAAAAATTGAATTAAATCTAAAAAATATAAGCATACTTTAGAAAAATAATTAAATATTTAAATTGGAATGATTTCATCTTACTTAATTTTTCATCAGTGTTTAAATTAGCTCTTCTGAATTTTATTTAATTCAGAATATCAAATTAAAAATAAGCATTAAATTTAGATTTGGTAAATAACAGGATTTTAAATGCAATAATAATAAACAATAATGTATATGAATAATTTTGAATTAAATACTTATTATATAATGTATTTTAGCCAAATTAATTTGATTTCTTCTCTCTTGTGACTCGAATTAAAAAAAAAAAAAAAAAAAAATTTTAATGATTTTATTAAAATTGGGAGTTTCATATTAAAATATGAAATCTTTCAGAGGTGATGAATCTTTTTAAGGATGCATGCCAAAATTGGCTAAATTTTTGTAAAAACTACTCTCTCATGACAATCTGAATTTTAAAAAATATATCAGCTTCATGTTTTGTGAACTTGAAAATTTTGTAGCATGCTACTTCGGATGCGTGCCAAAGGTTTGCAACCTTTGATCTAAATGATACTTTTTTAATGACATTAAGCAAATTATTTCTTGATGAAATGTAATAATTATTGTACTAAGATTATAGATATTCTGCTACTTTAATAGATTAATAAAAAGAAAACTATCTAGCACTACACAGAAATAAACTTTATTACTATTAAAGTGTATTTTTATTACTTCAAATCATTACATTACAATTTTTGATTATGCTAATTTTTTTATGACCAACTCACATCATTTGCATAATTTTTCTTAACAATATCTTGAGATTTATTTTTGTTATAAAATTCAACATGTTCTATCCTATAAAATTTCCCCATTTCTTTAATAATAATAATGTATATTTCTGCCTAATGCCAGATTGTTTTATTTTTAATAATTATCATATTTAATCAAGAACAATTTTCCTATTAAAACAAGGAAGTCTTTTCTCAGTTTAAAATTAATAAAATTATTTTCAAAAATATCAAATTTTGAGTTTTTAAAAATAAAATTTTAAAAATTATTCCCTAAATTAAGGTGATGATGATACTGAATTTTCTATAAAATTGATATTTTGCAGAATAGGATCTTGATCATTTTAATTGATATATTTTATATACTGATAATTAAATTGGTAAATTATAATCATTTATAATTAATGAATATATTTTAAAAAAATATACACACTTGAATTGTTTAACAAAAATTATTTGAATTTTTAACCTACAGAGCATTGTTTCTCACAGTGTGATGTGAACCTTACCAATGGTATATATACTACTTTATGTTGCATGCAAACAAAAATAAGTTGTTAAAACATAAAAAATAATAATTTTTTTCATGGACATAATATACCCTTTAGCATTGCATTAATAAGTTATGTAGTGCAAGAAATGAAAACACTATGATACATTGATAAAGTACTATTAATATCAGTTTATTTATACTAATGTACAGAGTGATATATTGATATTGTAGGAAAGTGATATGTAAATGACTGAAGTTTGGAAACTGCTGTAGATTTATGCTACCAAAATTCAATGAAATTAGTCAACTGTGGAAAATATACTGATGATAAATTTAAAATTTGTTCAGCTGTTCATAAAATTCCTTTTAATTGCCATTATTATATTAACATTATTATATTAACATAATAACTATAAGAATATTTTTATGACAGTCTTTTTCTTACAAAACTATTTTTTCTGAAGTTTCTTAAAAGAAATTTTAATTAACTTCAAGTGAATTAAGCATATTGCAGTAATCCTCCAAAGTTATGTCATAAGTTGTTTCAAGACATTGTAAATCATATCAGATTTTCCTTTACACATAATGTTAAAATATGATGATTAGTTCCAGACAAAAAATTTTAACCAAGAAAATCAGACATATTTATTCTGTAGTTATAAAAGATTTACAAAAAATATGAAATCTAACAAATCAAACTGCAATTTAATAAAGAAGTGGCATTCTGTTTTGAATTACAGCTAGGGCATCTGGATAATTGCTAAGGTCCAATAATGAAAATTGTGATGAACAAGTCCTTAACCACATAAGAAATCTGTAGTTATAAAAGATTTACAAAAAATATGAAATCTAACAAATCAAACTGCAATTTAATAAAGAAGTGGCATTCTGTTTTGAATTACAGCTAGGGCATCTGGATAATTGCTAAGGTCCAATAATGAAAATTGTGATGAACAAGTCCTTAACCACAGCTTAAATTAGCAGTATTGACTGCATAAAAATGCTTTAGCTTTCTATTCTGAAGAACTCTGATTCAATTCTTGGATCTCGCCTCTTGGAAAATTTATAAAGTTAGTCCTGCTCATCAATCCCTTTTCTATACAATCTGATTGACACTCTACAAGGATGGACAGTATATGGCAGGGCTTGTTTCACCATTGCATGGGAGGATCTGTAGTAGATCGAAAACGTTTCTTTTCATAAAATAAATATAGTTACTGCTTATAGTGCTTGAGTGTAATGTTTCTAGTGTTGAAAGCAGAGTTCCAGTAAAGTAACCTATAACAAGGCTTGTTTCACCATCATTTAGTACTCTTCCTGAGTGGAAAATGGCAAAAATGACTTCTTTTCTTTTTTTCTGTTAACAAAAAAAAAAAGCTTAAATAAATCAAGTGCTGAATTTTGCTAGATAAATTCTCCTAAAAGCAAGCATGCGTCCTTTTTATTTCTTGTCTTTTTGTTGCATTTGTTGATCATTCAAATCAGAGTCCTCAAGAATCTATGCACATTCAGTAAGTTCAGTCCCTCAATCAATTTGAAATTATCATGATCTGATCTCTGGCTTAGGTTAAAAGCAAATTCTTCAAACATATTTTGATTTTATATTTCAATAAGATGGTTCAACATCTTGAAAATATCTTCAGATGTAATTTTCAAATCAAGTTTGCTGCCCTGTGAGTTCTTGATTGCCTAGGTAATGGAAGCACATGTGACAGCAAACTTGATTTGCAATTCAACAGGATCAACTTTTGAGTGGTATCTGGACTCTAAATAAGCTGTGAAGAAAAGACAAACTTTCTTCCAGATGCAACTTATTATTTTATGAGTAGCTTCTATTCATAAATCTTCCATAATCCTTGCTCCGTATAGAATACTGAAGATCTTCCAAAAGTTCTTCAATACTTTTATCTTATTAAATTTTATGCCTCTTTCTGTCCTATTTGATACTAATGAGTAGGACATTTCAATACCCTTCATAGGCTGCCGTATCAGTGTGATATCTTCTATATGGTGAAATTTTCCTTTCTGCTAGAATTAACTAAACAGCAGAGAATATTCAATATTCACCAAAATGCTACTTATAACATGACGGGTTGGCTATGAGGTGAAGAATTGGTTCAGTGAGCCAGACTAAATCCTTTTGAAGAAATCTGGAATTATGGTATTAATGCTGTTAAAAAATTAGCAAAGAAAATTATATCACAAAAAATTAATTTTATGTAAAATAAATATATACAGTAAATATTTTTTAATATATTTTAATAGCATATTCAAATGTCTATTAAAAGAATATTGAAAAATCAATAGCTCCATTGATAATTGGAAATTAAAATAAATATGTTTTTAAATTCCAAGAAAAATTAAAACCAACTTTTTAATGATTTGTATCTTGACATTTTTATTAATAATATATAGAATTTTCAAACCTAAAAACTTATCAATTGGAAGCTGGTAATATTGCCTTATCTAAAATGGATTGCTTTCTATTGATTTTATTACACTAGCTATAGTTATCATCATCAAAAAGCTTCAGAATAAATTTATTTATTTGTATTCAAAAAATGCAAGAATTAGAAACTTATTTAAATAAGTTTACATTATAACAGTGAATTACATAACTTATCAGCATTATCTCATAACAAGAAAATATTGTCATATAAATATCAAAGTCGTCGATAATTTTTATTATAAATAAATTAATGTTTTTAATTCATATGTATTTTAAATAAAACAATAAAATTACCAAAATTTATGAAATTATAAATTTATAGGTTTCATGTTATAAATGATGATTGTTTATTCAATATTTTTTGCTATAATTAGCAAAATGTGATAATTCCATATTTGTCTTGGAGGATTTTGTTAATGTATTTTACTAATTACAAGTAGTTCTTGACTTATGATAGTTTGTTTCCAAAAATTTTGAATCCCATTATCATAAGTTCAAAATGCCCAACATTTACGGATTTCTCACAACTAATGTTTACTAGGACATTATATATAATCAGAATAAACATAAAGAACACAAACTACAAGAACAGAGAGGAAAAAAAAAGGATGCTTTCCATATATCAGACTATTCGGTCAGGGTTTTGAACCCATGGAATTGCATTGACCAATCACAGATTTACTAATTGCATCACCATCATAAGTAAAGTGATCATAAGTCAAGCAGACATCAGTCATGCTCGACTTATGACCACTGTATTTATAAATGAATTATAGATAGTTTTAAATAGCAATACATTAATTTTTCAAATATTGTGCTCGACTTATGACCACTGTATTTATAAGACTACCTGTATTTATAAATGAATTATAGATAGTTTTAAATAGCAATACATTAATTTTTCAAATATTTGTTAACTAAGAAATATATATATGTATTTTCAGCTTAGAATTCAATTCAATGATACAGCTACATCAACATTTGAATATCCATCTGAAGCATCTCTCTTAGAAGATAGTCCTTCACCAAATAGTCCTATTCAATCCAGTCAAATATCAGATTCGGATATAAGTACAATGGGAGGTACATCTGTTCTCAGGCCATCAGTCTTAAGTTCCTTGGGTGAGTTATTTTCTGTATAATAAGATTAAAAATATAAATTTCTATTGTTTCATCAAACATAAGTCTATTTACTGATGCATGTTATTTTTAAGTAAGTTTTATTTAATATTTTGATTTTGGTTAAAACTATTTGATGTGATTATATAATATTTAACTTTATTCTATTTTACCAATTTATAATTATTTTCTATTTCTAAAAAATAAAACTTCATTCAATATAAAATGAATCTGTATAAAGTCCTTTTAGAAACAAATAAATGAAGAATTGCAACATTTAATCTAAATTTAAAGTTTATTCATTAAGCACAAGTTATGTTGTCAATTTTCATATAAAAATAAAGCTGAGCAAATTTAATTTGATTAGAATTTAAACATTTTCACTCCGAGATGTGAAATGGATGTATATCTTACTTTACTATCTAGATGTGTTGTAACTTATCTTAAATGAAAACATAATTTATTTAAGTAAATTATAAAGATTTAGAAAAAAAATTGCTTTGAGACATGACAATAAATTTTGGAAATGATGTAACAGTAAAAATTTTGAGATTGTATCTTACTTTAGATAAAAATAATATTTCTGCTAGATTTTTTTATAATTTTGCACAATAATTACTAGTTCTTTAAAAGCCATAAAGTTGTAGCATTATTTGTGGCTATATTGTATTTCTTTTATCAGAATTTATATATTATTTTTAATTTTATTTTTCAAAGTATTATTAATTACAATTAGTCATATTATTTATATATGTATTAATGATCTTTTGAAAATAATATATTTTTTTTATTTAGTAGAAGTTGTTAAACCAATATATCTTTTTTCAGATCTTTTAATCTGAAAAAAAGGGATATTAGACTAATTTAATTTCTAAATATAAATTCTATATATGAGAGATGGTGTTATGCAATACTTTTTTAAATACAGTTTTACTAGACTTTCATTTGAAATCAAGCTCCTGTGTATCTTTAAATAAATATTAAAGTACAGGAATACCTCGATTATCACGGTTAATGTTGCCACAAAAATACCGCAATAATCGAATCTGCGATAATCAGGATAAATAATGCATGTAAAATGGGTGATCATTGCCAAGATTTTTCAAAGTTAATTAAATTTTATGTATAAGGTAAAAAAGAAATAGATCGGAAGAGCGGATAAATGATGCATGTAAAATGGGTGATCATTGCCAAGGATTTTTCAAATCTATTAATTAATTTTACGATAAGGTAAAAAAGAAATGTGTTGAGTGTGCTAATCTTCTCAATTTTGATCACTCTACTTTATTTCTCTTCTAATAAGAAGAGAAATAAATATCCACATGTACTTCAAGTAGATGTGGATAGTAACTAGTGAATAGTGAGCAGGCACTATCGGATAAAAAAGAAGTGCTACTTGAAGAGTGGCGATTCGAACTAAATGTAATTCTGGTTATATATGTAGTGGGCTACTTCTCGTGACCGCGATAATTCGAATTTTGGTATCAAATTATAAACCGCAATAAATCGAAAATTGCAATAATCGAAACCGCGATAATCGAGGTATTCCTGTAATTGAATATTTAATTAGTATACATAATTTGGTTAAAATATTTTATGCTAAAATAATTTATCAAATAAATAATAATAGCCATTTAATAATTGAATTACTCTTAGATATATATTGTGTATGATGAATTGGTTTGTTTATAGTATGCATAATTGTTATAAAATAATCTAGTAAAAGAAATATTTGAATTTATATAACTATTTACTTTTTAACTAATAAAACTTAAAATCTAAAATCTCACAAAAATATCTAATATGAGAAAAATTCAGGTATAATAGAACTATTGAATATTCAATATTATATTTAAAAACCAAATCTAACCTGAAAATAGTGTATATATCATCACATTAATGAATTCACTCTAGTTTATTAAATAATAATTTATCAAACTTTTAGTGTTGTCTGAGTTTTTGAATATTTAAGACACCTTTGGTTTACATTACTTTGGATAATTGGGAACTCTATTGTATATAAGTTATAAATTAAATGAAGCTTTAAAATTAAATTATATAAAATATCTTACATTTTTTCGTCCACATTTCAATATAATTCCATATTTAGTTATATAATTAGACAACATGTTTTACATAATGCAGTTTTAATATTTTTTCATTTTAAAATTTAGCTTTTCAAGAAAAATCTAATTCTTTATAATATATCATTCCCAATTTTTTTAAGATATCTCTTAACTGTACTAAAACAAATATATTCTACCATATAAGTTTTTGAAAAATCTTGTTTTATTATTATTTTTTTGTTTAAAGAGAGAAATTTTAGTTCAAGAATTTTCTATATCTATTGGTTCTTTTTTAGTTGTAAATTTTTATGGAATCTTAATAAATTCCATAAACTGAATACTTCTAGCATATATTATAGGCCAAAACATTATATATTTATGATGATAACTATTAAAGTTCTTCAATATACATTAGATATTTATGGTTAGAAAATACTTAAAATACTACTACATATGATTCTTTAATAAATATTCAGAAATAATCAAATATCCTTTCATGATAGATCATATAAATTTTTATACTTTTATCAGAAATAATTATTAAAAAAAAGGATGAATTCATTTGTTATAAGATTAAACTAAATGATACATATAAAAGCATTGTATTCTTTATTAAAGCAAGTGTCACAATCTTTATTTCATTATTGTTGAAGAAACTGCAATTGGATAAAATGAGAGCTCAGAAAAAACATAAATCATGTAAAGTCTTTGAAAAATTCTCTCAATAAATAAATATTTTAATCTCATTTGATTTTTATATCATATGTTGTTCGATTTTTTTCCCCCTGTAAAAAAAATTATTGACAAATCAATTTAGAGAAAATATAGGTTTAGTCTTAATAATTTCTCATCTTTTCAGTTTATATGTATGTTATATCAGAATTACAAATAAGTTATATCAAATTGATCATAATTTTATGATGACTGAGATAAAGATACTTGCCTTTCATACCAAAAGTGATCAACTTAATGAATAAATATAATTCACTCTATTATAAATTAATGATATCAAATTTAATGACAAAAATCAATAGAATATATTGCTCATTTGTTTGAAATTTACACATTTATTTCATTAACACTTGAATCACACTATAAATATTTGGTTGTATAAAAATTAAATTATTACATCGATGTAAATTAATTTACAAACAAAGAAATCAAATAAAATTTTCAATTAATGAATTCTATAAAATAATCCGAATGTACCTTCATATTTAATCATAATATTTTAAATAAGAAAATGTGATAGTTTTTCAATTAAAGTATTATGGTAAATTATATTATTATCCAAATTTCTTTTGTTGTTAGAATTCCTTTATAGAAGAATTATATATATATGATAACAGCATTAAATGATAAAATCATATTCTTACATAAAAAATGGCATTAGATTATATAACAACATAAAAATTGTAGAATATAAAATAAATTAAAATTATGATTTAATAGGATTTACAAAATCATAAAATAAATATTTATAAAATTTGAATATATAAAAATTATTATAATATAAGAAAATGTGTAATGTTTATACTAAAAATTAAAAGATGCAAAAATTATTTTCCATTCAATTATTTTTCAAATTAAAAATAACATGTGCTGAATGAGATCCAAAAATATTAAAATAGGAATAAATTGAGTGAAATTGTTTTAAATGTAGCTTTTGTTTGTCTTAAACGTTTTTCTTATTTGTATAATATTTGTTTTATTTATACAAATATATGCTTTACGAAAATAATACGAAGTACTATTATCACAATAATTATATACTATGATTGCAAACTCTCAAGTATAAAGCAAATACTTAATATTACTGTAATATATAGTAATAATGTATTATAATGTATGTTATATGAAAATATTCTAATATTTGTCTTTTAAAGAAATTAAAGGGAGTCATAATTATTTTTAATCACTTTTTTATATTATAAGAACATTATCTTCTTTTACATTTTATTTACCATTCAAGAATCTAAAATACTTTTCTGTAATTAAATATATTTGTAAATATTAATTAATTTTTACTATACAGTATTTTTTTACGTAACAAAATAAAAAATAATTATTGTAATTTTTTAATGCAAAAAATATTTTCCAATATCATATGATGATAAATAAAATATATCATGTAATGATGGCTAAAATAAAATAAAAATCATTATAATACTTGATATCAGAAATAATAAATATTTTATAATCATAAAAATTAATTTAAAAAATCAAAGGAAATATCTATATTTAAAAGATTAAGTTGCCAAGAGGTTTTTTTAATGTTATATAAAACAAAATTGTTCGGATCTTTCTGCAACCAACTGTACAATGTGTCAACGACTAGGTTTTCCCGTGCGGCTATTCGAGTTAAAGCGCGTAGCCGCGCGAAAAGGGATGAAAAAATTGAACTTTGACCAATCAACACGCGCGAACAATACGTTGTGGCAAGACGCGAAAGTAGTATAATGAACATATAAACGGACAAATGTAAACGCAAATTCCCAGCGGGAGGTCCAGACGTCACGTTGTGACGTCACGGGGAGGGGTATATCCCACAGGTGTTATGAGGGTAGAAGTTTTGGTAATGTTAATAGAATTAAACCTAATGTTTCTTGAAATTGAGAAATATATTAAATAATTGTTTTTATTTTATAGAATTATATTAAATTGTCAATAATTATTTATTTTATAGAAATATATTAAATCGCGAATAATTGCTCTTGTTTATTTGTTTGTTGAAGGCAGCACTGTAGCAAAAATATTAAATATTCTTTAGATATTTTTGATCAGTTTCAGTTTGTAGTCGTCAGGACAAATTAGAAAATCAAAGTTATAAGAATATCGCATGACACTGGAGAATATCTATTCCATATCAGGACAGGAACATATAAATTTTTCTTAGAAGTTTTTGTTCTGTTCTTGAGTTCCTGATGATGCCAATTGAAATTGACTAAAAATATTTGAATAAAAAATAGTTAATATTTCCTATTGTTTTGCCTTCATTATATTTTTGGCCATTAAAAAATAAGGTGAATAAACTGTCAATATCTAATTTTCTAAATTATACTCTTTGAAATTTTTTACATTATCATCATTTTTAGATGTGTTCATTAGTAGGTTGAAGTTTAATTTTGCAATTCCGTCAAGTATCAAAATAAAATTTGATTTTTTTATGTGTATTATCAAAAGATATTAATAAATCTGTTTTTGATTAAAGCTGTATAAAAATAATCGATACTATTTCTTAATCATTGTTATGATTGAAAATTTTGCAATATTTGCAAATTGAAATTTTTTGTATATTATTTGTGCAATTTATTATTATGAATACAGAATAAATTGCTAGCAATTTTCCATATTTAAAATGTTAAAAACTTAATTAAATTATTTTTTCTATTTAATTAGAAACAGATTAATACTAATACTAATTAGCAGATAAAAAATATTTCAAATTTATTTAACTTGTACAACATTTTCAGTACACCCATCTTCAGCATATTGCAAAGTATAGAACATTTTCGAAAAATCGAATCAAACATTATGAAATTGGTTTGAAAAACATATAAGGATACTAATAACAAATATTTATATGTTACATAAAATATTTTAAACATTAAAATAATATAATAATTAAAAATTAAGTTAATAAAAATCATCTACATTTCTTATTCTAAGCAAATGTTCTTTATTACATAACGCTATAAATTACATATTATGTGTTTGTATGGTTGAAAAATAAAAGTTTAGAGCATAGTATAAAGTTTATTAATAGTTTTAATTTAGAGCATAGTGTAAAATAAACTTTTTCTTTATTTATTAGTACTTATTTTTTATACAGGATAATCCAATTATCTTGCACATTTGCAGAGATGATTGTGTAAATCATGCAAAGATTGTTCTAGTTCCACAATATTTCAACAGATAACAGGCTAATACCCCTGAACTGAGTGGCTTGGCTACTTGATATATAGCATTTATACTATAACAGTGTAACATTGTTTATGAAAGGAGCAGATGATTTTTATTGTTGAGGATTATTTTGCAAAACAATCATATGCACATTTTGAAAAATTTCGTCATAAGTATCCAGATGTTGCTGTTCCGAATAATTTGACCATTACAAGAATCATAGTCTATTTCCGTGTAATAAGAAATATAGGGATAGGAAGAGAAATAGAAGATCTAATATGTTGACAGAAGCTAAACTGCAGAAGGTAGAAACTGAAATACAGCATTCTCTAGAAACAGTCTACAAAAACTTGCAATGCAAGCAGGGATCTCTTATATGATTATCTCTGTAGATGTGCAAGATAACTGGATCACTCAGTATATTGGATTTATACATCTTATATTTTGTATAAACATTGTTTACACATAACTAACAAAATTTATTGTGAAAATATATTTATTTCAATGAATATTAGAAATTTTAGCCTGTTACTAGAAATATTTGAACAGTTAGAACTGTTATCATTTTGTAAATCAATAAATAAAGCAATGCAATTATTACTAAAATCAATAAATTTTTTTAAATAAATATTTAAATATATTTTTTAATAAATATT
>AYEL01071140.1:0-47718 GCA_000484575.1 Olivierus martensii
AATAAAAATAAAACTAAAACATCTTTGTGTTCTGCTATGTACAACGTTGTCTGGTGTTAGGCGGCACTGGTTTCATACTTGTTTCTCTATGATGTAATGCCATGCGGATGACAAGTCTATCAAGTCCGGGTTAAACTCCGGGCTTGATCTCGGGCTACGACTCGGTCTTCGTGAAAAATTGCCCTTATCCGTCGTATTAAAACTTATATGAAAATGAAGTTCCTTACGGTCTAACCAGTCTAAAACAGCATCAATTAAATCAAAAAATGAATCCATGGTTACTTAAAGTATTACTTTTTATTAACTGAATTATTTGAACATATAAAAATATAAAAATACAACCTGTTTGTCCCGTACCGAAGAAAAGGAGCATAAACTTAGTGCTAAATTCAAGCACTTTACAAATATCCAGCTTGTATAATTCTCCAACTTGTCGACCAGTCGCACACCAACTTTCAGTAAGAATTCGATCTCGGGATGGGACGTTGATCCCTTTAGTGTTAGCTCTTTTAATGAGAGCACATTTACATTTCAATATTACCAATAGTACAATACAATAAATATTTTCTTTTAACAATACACAATTATTAAGTTGGAATTTACAATTATTAATAACAAAATTAATTTCAAATACTGTAACCATCATAACATTTTTCGAAGTGAAAAGGACGAAACGTTGCTGCGAGACCATCCAACATGGCCGTCCAGAATCATCAGACATCGACAACAGGTAAGGTACACCATTCTCTCCACCTCTCTCCAACCACAACTCCTTATCTAATTCTACAATCCTTACAAGTCTACTTGTGGTTTATCGTTAATAGTGATGTTCTGCCTGCTGATTCAATGTAAATCAGCAGGCAACATAATTCCATCCCTCCATATGCTGAGTCCCTCTTTGTCAAAGGGCCTAGTTGTGCCTTAGAGCCTAGAATGATATGATTTCTGATATACCAGAATTTGGGAACTTAATTATGGACCAACCCACTATATCCAAAGAGAGTGCTCGATGATCATACGTTTTAGAAAAAGAAAAGAACGCCATTAACCGTAATAACAGGCAACCTTCAGTCTATAGAAAAGAAATAGCGAAAACATGCCGATGGTTAGAAGAACAACATTTAATTTTAATGAAAGATGACAAGTCTAAGAAGAAGATTGTGATCCTTAGCACTTCCACCTATGAAAATTTTTTAGGGAATTTTTTACAAATGTCACAAGCCAAGCTATTAAGTGAGGATCCTACCAATAAACTGTCAGCCCGCCTAGCCAAGTTAACTCGAATGCAAGGCTTCCCAGAATTCCTTAAAGTGCAGAATGTTAAGAATGTAGCATGCCCCCGCCTCTTTGATTTTCTCAAGTCTCATAAGACCCCGTTGAGTGTTAGACCAGTTGTAGAAAAGTATCAGGCTCCAACATATCACTTGGAGACAGTGTTATAGAGATGGTGTCACCAAAAGTTAAGCCAATATACATATAAGTGCGCATCCTCAGACCAGTGCCTTATAACCCTACATGGTATAACACCGGACAATGACACTAATATGATGACATTCGATTTTGAAGCTCTTTACCCATCCATAGAAATCTTGGCTGCGTGTTCAATCTTCTATTGTTTCCTCTTAGAAAATATGCCACCAGATGTTAACTCCTTGACATTAAGAAAACTAGCGCACTTGATTTGTTATTCTTCGTACTTCCGGTTCAATTCAATATACTACCAACAAATGAAGGGAGTACCTATTGGCAGCCCCATGGCCGGTCCATTGCAGAAATAGTAGTCTGTAAAAAGGAAGAGCTTGTGGTAAGCATGCTACAAGCTAACTGGTTACTATATACAAGGTACGTAAATGACGTTTTGATATTATGGAAGGGGAACATAAAGCAGACCAATTAATACAGATGTTCTCTGATCCAGCTTATGGCCTTACACTTAAGATGGAACATGGTCCAGGCAAAAATATACATTTTCTAGATGTAATGTTAACAATAACATCTAATGGGTCTTCTACAGGAGTCTATATTAAGCCATCTGCACCTAGTCTTATAATACCCATGTGGTCCAGCGACCCAGTCAAATACAAGAGGGCAGCCCTTGAGGCATATTTCAGGCGTCTATACTCCCATTGTAACCCCTCCCAAGCAGTGATGATGGAAAAACAGAGAATATATAATGTAGCCATCCAACACGGTTACTCAAGATTATTTATAAATCAAGTCTATAATAAAGTTAAGAAGTCAATTTCTATGAAAGCGCAGATTATTTCACCCCCTTCCATTAACATTACTCACTCAAGTCCAGACACACATAGGGTTTGTGTCCCGTTTAGAATGACGAAATCTAGAGTTGTTAAAAATATAGTTAGAAAGTCATCAGCAGATATCACCTACAGGAGGAACAAAAAAGTCTTCCAATTATAATGCAACGATAAAGATAAGAAACTAGAACTGGACCTTGCTGGAGTATACTCTATACCTTTATCCAATATTACCAACAATAGACAAGAATACTATGTAGGTGTCACGGATAAAGCTATAAAGCACCGAATCTGGGAACATACGTCTGATATTGTATATGGTAGGTTAACTACAGCACTGTCCGCAAAAGAATATGAAGATGACATTCTAAAAGAGTGGGACAATGTGAAACTAGTTAGAAAAGTTAATAATACTAAATACAAAAATTTGGCGGAAGCACTGGAGTTACGTCGAATCAGCAGGCAAAACATCACTATTAATGATAAATCACAAGTAGACTTGTCGCCCACATGGCGTTACGTCATAGAGAAACAAGTATGAAACCAGTGCCACCTAACACCAGACAACGTTGTACATAGCAGAACACAAAGATGTTTTAGTTTTATTTTTATTTTATTTTTATTAATTTTATACTTATTTTGTTACAAATTTTAATTTATATAATAATATTTATGTTTGTATCGTGTTTATACCTATGTAATCTAAATTCTATAATCAAATTAAGCTGTAAGCTCACACAATTTGATATATATGCAATTTGAATTTTAAATTTTAAGAACACGTTCTATTTATGTTCTTTACATGATAGTGCAAACGCTGATGATGGTCTAGCTGATAGACCGAAAGTACTTCGTTCCTTTAAAATAAATATGGGTAATTTAAATTCTATAATCAAATTAAGCTGTAAGCTCACACAATTCGATATATATGCAATTTGAATTTTAAATTTTAAGAACACATGTTCTATTTATGTTCTTTACAAGATAGTGTAAATGCTGATGATGGTCTAGCTGATAGACCGAAAGTACTTCGTTCCTTTAAAATAAATATGTTTTTGAAGTCACTACTGCCGTTAGTGCTCTATATTGGTTATTATGATGTTAGATAATAATGAAAATAACGATAAATAATAAAAGTGTATAATAAAATAAAATAAGATAGGTCAGAGTTAACTTCCTCACAGTACAGTAGTATTTTTTAAATATTCAGAATAACATGCTGAAAACATTTGTAATTGAAAATATTTTTCTATGTATTATGGTTTCAGAGATGGATATTCCATTTGCCCTAATTTACATATTCAAGATCACTGAACCATTTGCCCTAATTTACATATTCAAGATCACTGAACCATTTGCAAGACTACTCATGACTTTAGTTTGCATTAACACATTCTGCATAACTCTAACTGTTTATGATTTTTTTAGGATGCAAGAGAATTTTTAATTCACGTGTGTGTGTGTGTGTGTGTGTGTGTGTGTGTGTGTGTGTGTGTGTGTGTGTCATAAACACATTCTGCATAACTCTAACTGTTTATGATTTTTTTGGGATGCAAGAGAATTTTTAATTCACCTGTGTGTGTGTGTGTGTGTGTGTAAGTGTGTGTAAGTGTGTGTAAACTTTTTATGATTAAAATCACTGAACCAATTCTTAATTATATCAAGGTTTTGATGGTGTTAAAATTAAAATAAAGTTACAGTTTTTTAAAAAGACAAAATCTTCAGGTGCTGCTAAATATCAACAGTTATCATGACCTGTAATGGTTGGTGTCTATTTTGATCTTTAATCTATTTGTTTTTTTTATTGTGTATTATTTCATGTTATATTGTAATGATAATGTATAGTTGTAACTAAATGTGTTAATGTTTTGTAAAAGTAATAATATTTAATAATCACAGCACATCCAGGGTGGCAACTGCAACAGAGAAAAAGTTCACCCTTTTCAATCACTTTCTGACCACTCGGTGAAGTCAAACACGTGAACATGTGTATGCGTTAGTTGAACACGTGTAAGCAAGTGAAATAAAGAAAGTTTTGTACAGTGGTGGCTCGCAAAATTTGATGACCCGCAATTCGCCGGTTTCGCAATTCGACATTTGAGTTTTGCGAGATGGCGCATGCATGTGCATGGAATTGTATGATGTCATTTGCTATTTGTCAGTTCTTTTTGGGCTACTTTGGTGTTTGCCCGTGTTGTTTGTGTTAATTTTCAATTCTACATTTTTCAGAAAGTAAAAAATTTGTAATTATTATTATTTTTTTTAATTTTCAATTTTACATTTTTCAGAAAGTAAAAAATTTGTAATTTATATTATTATTTTTGATTGAAATGTAAAGATGGGTTCAAAGAGAACTGACCAGAAGAATAATTCCTAAGAAGAACACTCAATTGAGCAAAGAGACAAAGAAAAAAGTTGTAGATAAAGTGCAGAAAGGTAGAACAATTTAATTTTTCCACTGGTCCGATATGAGAATACAAGAATGATCATGTATTCGATGTTTTGTTCAGTATATAAATGAATTGTAAAGAGGATGACATGAATGAATTACTCTGTAAGCTAATAAATCTGATATTGTGACGCGACTTATGCAAATGAGCCGAGATCGGGATTGTAAGTCACGAAGTATAAAAATAAACGTGGTTACGACATTTATGTAAATGAAGGAACACGGGACTGTACGTCACTCGGATATAAAAGCCTACGAATACAGCAACACAGCAAGGTGTTGTATTCACGTAAAGTTGGCTAAGTGACATTTGAGTTTCTTGCAAAATTCGACGATTGTTGGAAGTTTGTATCGGTGGTAGAGATGCTAGAATTTAAGTAGTATTTAAGGTTATTTTTTTGTGAATGATTGTTGATGTTTGAGTTGAATTAAACCAGTTTTGTTGATTAATTAATTGTTGCTTTATTATAGTTTCAATAAAGCATTTATTAACACTTTTGTAAGTGTTTGAGTCTAATAAATTTATATATAATTTTTATATTTTTTTCTTATTTAACTTGTTTGAGAATTAATTTCAATTTATTCGGGTAAGTTCTAACATCTTTGTGTTGTTTTCAATCTAACACTTATTCGTTACTTCTAGTTGTAAGTTTCCAGTTTTGTTTTGCCAGTTAAACGTTAATTGTTGTTAGATTGTTTTTGAAGTTAATAATTTTTAAGTGAGAATTTAGTTAAAGACCTGAGCCCAGGCTGAACTCTGGATTGCAGAGTTGTTAGACCATTAGGATTAGTTTATAATTAATAGTATTGACATTCGTTAAAATCCGTGACTTTGCACTACATCAAAATCAGATGAACAGTTCACTCCAAACATCAAAATTATTGCTCATCATTGCCCACTACAATCACCAGATATGACACCACTGGATTTCTTTCTGTGGGGTTACATTAAGGACGTGGTGTATGCCATAGTGCCAATCTCAATGTATAATCTGAAGAAACAAATTTAACCAGTCTATGCAGAAATAACACCTATCATGATATCCAATGTACTAGATTCTGTCAGAAATCATGCATAGTTATGTATTGGAGCAGATGGATACCACATTAAATACATTATGTATTGATACTCATCCTTTCAGGATAATGTTTACATCAGTAACATTACCATCATTGTATTTACAATGTAAAAGGAGGCTATTGAGGATGGGAAATTGGATAAGCAATATTTTTTGATATTTTGAGCAAACCATTCATCTGATTTCAATATAGTTTTGTTTTAAAATATTCAGAATAATATGCTGAAGAATTGGAAATATTCATCTATCTGTTTCAGAGTTTCAGAGATAGAATTTCCATTTGTTCTAATTTGCATGTTCAAGTCATTCTGACTAGATTATTTGCAAGGCCACCAATGACTTCATATTTATTCATATTAACAGATTCTGCATAACTCTAACTGAAAGTGATTTATTGGGGATGCAGGAGACTTTTGGTTTACCCTGTTATATATATGCTGATTGTATTAATTTAATTAAATTTTAATTTTATAAATATGTATATACATTTATTTATTTACAAGCAAATCCTGCTTTACACAATTAATTTGTCCTCCACTTTTATTATGTAAGACAAATTCATGTTAAATGATTAATGTAATCAATGTGAATTATTACAATGAATCCTTGATCTTCAAGATCTATAAAATCTTTTAAAAATATATTTTTAAAACAAATTTTAACTGAATATAATGATAAATTGTAAAGGTTAATATTATTTTAATATTTATTATTTATTTCATAATTATATCACACAAAAAATACTTTTTAGAAAAATACAGGGAGTATCAAACGTCACTATCTATCACAAGAAATAATTGGAATTTTAAAAAACAGGTTTTAATTTGAGAAAAAGCTTTATTCAAAGTATATGTTACAAATAATTAGTGCTTCACATGACAACCATCAATGGCACTACATAGTTCAATGTAATAGGATGCTTCCTGCATCAATTATAGGATCCTTCCTTTCCATCATTTATGCTGTTATCTTTTGAACTGCATCAGTAATTTTCTAAGTTCAGCAACATCACTATGTACACCTTAGACTTAATGAAACCCCAAGCATAAAAATCTAAGGGTGTTAAATAAATCCCTAATCGCTGGATTGGTCATGGTGGACCACGATTATGGGCAATAGCTCCCCTGATTTAACACCCTTAGATTTTTATGCTTGAAGTTTCATTAAGTCTAAGGTGTATGTAGTGATGTTGCTGAACTTAGAAAATTACTGATGCAGTTCAAAAGATAACACCATAAATGCTGGAAAGTGTGTTGCAGAAAGCATCCTATTGCTTTGAACTCTGTAGAGCCATTGATGGTTGTCATATGGAGCACTAATTATTTGTAACATACACTTTGAATAAAGCTTTTTCTCAAATTAAAACCTGTTTTTCAAAATTCCAATTATTTCTTGTGATGATAGTGACTTTTTATTCACCCTGTATTTGTTCAAAGTTGACTGAACAGATTTTGGTTTTTTCCATATTATATAATTTCCTTTAGTTAGTGATTGTTTTTTCTAAATTTTTGTGGAGTTCCATGCTTCTATTCATGTTAGGACTGACTTTTAAATAAAATCCTTTTGCAGCTTCAACAAGGTTAAATCTTTCTATAAGTTCTTTTATAGTGATTTCCTTTGCCATATTTTCAATTGCTTCATCTCTCATCTTCAGATCCATTAAATACATGTTATTTATTGAATTGAAGATCGTGTTCATTTAATTCTTCTACATATGAATCAAGCAATTCTCAATAAGTGTCTGGCCTAGGTAACACCATACACTTTCTGTGTCAATTCAGTATTGCCAAATGTACTAATAGCATTTTCAGAAATTTAAAGATTAAATGTCTTGCAGTAATTGAATAATTATATGCATAAAACAGGAAATGGTTATAATTTCCCAAATCGCATTAACTGAATTTCACATTGACTGAAGTAGGGTAAAGTGGATTTGCCTGTACAGTCAAAATTGCATAAAAATTTCTATTGAAATCATAAGTTAATTTTACTATTTCTTAATTAATGTAACTACTATTTATTTATTAATTAGTTTTAAAAATAAGACTCATTATTACTTCAATTTTAATTTGCTTTCCTAAAACAAAATTTTATAAGATTACCAAATTTTCTGTTCATTTATTTGACTCTATGTTCCCTATTTTAAAATCAATTGAGAAATTTTTATAAAATTTAATAGGAAGGATCATATGGTGAGGATAATCTTGATGTCACACTTTTTCATCTCATATCTTCAAATATTCATAACAACAGATATGTAAGGGAAATAGTTAGATTAGTTCTTTATAGAAATACATATTTACCTTTTACTTTTCAAATAACTTTGAATTTGCTTTTTTTAATTCAAAAAATTTTTTATTGCTGTGTTATTTTATTTATTTTATTGAATTTTTATATCACTTCAAAGTAAATAGGCACTTTTTCCTTTTGAATTATATGATATAAAGACAAAAAAATGTAGTTGACGTTTATTTAAAAGAAAAACAAAATATTAATACTAAATTTAACTATACAGTAAGATCCCATTTAATGCAGGGATATATTCCAAAAAACCAAGCACTAAACGAAACAGTGTTAAACAAGGTCATCTTAACACGTAAATAATAGGAATAGGTGAAATGGGACAATGAATAAAAAAAATATATGTACTTTTTTTTATTTTGTAATATGCATTATTACTATTGTATTACATTAATTATAGACATTTTTATTACTAATATCAATTTGTATTCATAAATCATTTATGAAAATCAAAAATATTCAAGTAAATAATTTGTTCATGATGAAGAAGGTTCTTCTCATTTGATACTTTTTGTTTTTTTGTTAAGAATCATCTAACAAAAAATCATTTCCTTTTCCTCTTTCATTCAGCAAGCAATTATCAATAGTAAGATATCGCAACATGACACTTCGTCTTGCCTTTGAATTTCTATCAAAATTTGGATCATTTTGTATAAAGTGATTCATAATTTCCGTAATAGTGGCTAAACTTCAACTGTAAAATAATGTCGAAAAATGATCATAAATGTGAACTGTGACCACAGCATACTTTTGTATGTACTGCACTGAACTGATATTAAACGCATTGCAAGATAGTATAGGAGTATCAAAGTAACAAATTAGTGCGATTTCGGATTTATGCGAGTATAACAGTTTGAAAAACCCTGCCAAAGTGAATCAATAAGATTCACTTTGGCAGGGTAAAATATATAGAATTTGAAAAACCCCGCATTATATTGAAACAGCATTAAGTAGGGTTTATTGTACTTATAAATTTCTTAACTAAAGAACATATTCATTTGTATAAATAATAAATTTGTAAATGTAAACAATACAGTTTTATTTCATGTTAAACTATCATTTTAGTATCAAAAAATTAACAATCCTAGAATGATAATTTATTAAAATTTGAATTTATATAAACATAATTCCTTAATAATAATTATAGAGCACTAATGGCAGTAGTGACTTCTAAAAACAAATTTATTTCAACGGAACACTGCTTTCTTGTAATTACAGGAATACCCCAGAGTTACGTCACCTTCGGTTCCAGATGGGTGCCGTAAACTGAAGGGGCAGGATGCTCTTGATTATTTTGGCCTCATCCCAAAGTATATTGATGCTCCTACTGTAAGCTTCCTGGGCAAGGGAGGTGGAAATCCTTTCTTGTTCGATGTCCTTTCTATGCTCATCAAGTCTCTTATTCAGCTTCCTATTAGCAACTCCTACATAAGCTGATCTTTTACTTAACCCTGAATCCTCAACAGGAATTCTATAAACCCCTTTCTGCTTCGATTTTCAATGTCCTTTTTATGCTCATCAAGTCTCTTCTCCTACATAAGCTGAACTTTTCCTTAACCCTGAATCCTCAACAGGAATTCTATAAACCCCTTTCTGCTTCGATTTTTTGTGTGTGTATCATTTATTCAAAATGACATAAAAACCAACAGACCCATTAAGATTCCAATAAATGTTCAAAGGACTTTTAATAAATGCTTTAAAAAGTTCAATTCTTCATAATACAGATACTTCTCAAATTATGAACTTTCTAATTATGAACTATCATATTTACAAATGTATCATTTCATTTTTCAATTTCAGAAAATTTCAAAATATTTAAAATATAATAACATTCTGCTAACATAATAAAAAATATTTTGAATATATATACAGTATATATATATATATTCAAAATATTTTTTTACTATGATAGCAGAATGTTTTAGCAATAAATATAATGTAAAACTATACAATTACCGTATTATTTCAAATTTAAGCCACACTTTTTATTTGGATTTTTAAGACGTAAAATTTGGGTGCGGCTTAAACCAAATATTTTAACATTTTATTTCTCCTGAGCTCCCACTCCCCAATATTCAGGCTTTTGTTTTACGCTCTATGTATGTGCATAATATTACGATCGTTGATTACAATTATTTGGTAGCTTATTATGCATATTAGTACCTTTTTAAGTAAATAAAAATGTTTCTTATTTTTCAATACCTATTACAAAATCATTTTTATTTTTTCCAATTTTCCGGTATTAAAATCCTACTGTGACTTAAATTCGAGGGCAGCTTAAATTCGAAGTAATACGGTATTTAACATATAATAGCAATATTTCAAAATTATGGATATTACACCAAATATCCATGCTTTATCATCGGAACTTTTTATTCAAATCTCTGAAATATGAAACTTCTAACTGGTTCAATTATGAAATATTACAAAATACAATATATGCAGTGATTTCATTATTTTTGGGTGGCATATAAGAATTTTTTGATGTTATAAACAAATACTCCAAGGCTCCAATACAAAACTGCTTAAAACTTAGACATTTAACCATAAACAAACAAAAAAGCACTTCACTGCAGTTCCCACATAAGGCGGCCCTATATGGTCAATAATATTGCACAATATTACGAATTGTGCAATATTATTGAACGTCTAGGCTTAGTACTGAAGTTTGCACAATAAAACAGTCTTCAGCACTTATTTAAGCGAAAAAATTATAGTTTAATAACTATACGATGTGTTAATAAATATTATACAATGTACTAATTTACCGTTCTTGTATTCGAACAATTTAATTTGTTCCAATTCGTCTTATTTAAAAAAGTGTTATTACTGATGATGGCTTTATTAAGCCAAAAGATCTTTAATAGATATTAAACTATAATTTTTTCGCTTAAATAAGTGCTGAAGACTGTTTTATTAGTAGTTCTACTAAGAAGCGAAAGTATATTAAATCTAGTTTGCACAATGATTGAGGAAAAGACTGAATGAGTTTAAATTTTATTGCCCCATATTTTTCATTGAACCGTATAGGTTAATATTGCGCAATATTGTTTAGTCAATGTTTAGCATTCGAAGAACAAAGACGTTCGCATATATTGACGCTTGTGAGCCGTCAATATTATTGTGCAATAAATATTGATTGTTTGGGTTCGAGGGGTCATACAATAAAATTGCACAATAAACGTATTGTGCAATATTATTGACTGTCTAGGGGCCGCCTTACATTCTTAACATTGAACTGTAATAGCAGATACGTTATTTGTATTTAATCACACCAAAACAATAAACTGTTTAATATATCAGCAAGATGGCCACAGTGGAAGCATGCTGTGCTCTCTCTCTGAAGAATCCCATGTCCGTAATTCCAAATCACGCAACGTAAATTCAAAATGTACGTAAGTCTGAAGCGCTGTAACTCGGGATATTCCAGTAATCGGATTGTTTGACCAATTCGGGATGAGGATAGGCTGATAAGTCAGTTTTCTGTATACCGTTGTTCTGATGTTTTGCCCATCTATCTGTAAATATAGGTCTAAAAAATGAATCTCCAACATACTTACCTGGTGTTTCTTTAATCTTAGTCTGAACTGGGTTAGGGTGAACTTCACAAAGTCGTCTATTTTGGATCCATCCCTCCAAATTATGAGGACATCATCCACATATCTTACATAAAACTTAATTTGAGGTTGGAACTGTGGGAGTATATTGTATTCTACCGATCTTATAAGGATCTCTGCCAAGGTACCAGCTATAGGACTTCCTATAGGCACACTCATTACTTGTTTATACGTTTTGCCTCTAAAGGTAAAATACGATCCATAACAAATGATGTAAACTACCTCCCTTAACAGATTCGGATCTCTTTGGTCTTGCGGGATGTACTCCAGTAAAAATCTATAAAAATTTAGACAGATCAGCTCAACCTTAAGCGACGGGTAGAGGGCTTCATAGTTGTATGAGGTGAAGATGTCTCTGTGGTCTAGTTTTACTTCTCTCAGTCTATTTAGGACTGTGGTTGTGTTCGTAGTTGAATTCTCCGTGCTTCCCAAGATGATATTGCACCATTTAGCTATCGCTTTTTCAAGAAAGTACATCGGGGCAAGTCTCTTTTCGACAATTGATCTCGCTTCTAGAGGTGTTTTATGCATCTTAATAAATGCAAAAAGTCTTGGGCATGTAGGTGTATCTTGTTTACAGACAGTCCATATTCGTGGGAAATGGGTGTGCTTAATCAGCCTGTCTACTTTAGCAGCCAATTTTTCCATCGGATCTTGGTGTAACTCTTCCAGTTTCGTATTTTGTATGTAATCCAGGAGGAAATTATTATAAACATTAAGGGAGGTAGCTTACATCATTTGTTATGGATCGTATTTTACCTTTAGAGGCAAAATGTATAAACAAGTAATGGGTGGGCCTATAGTAAGTCCTATAGCTGATACCTTGGCGGAAATCCTCGTAAGATTGGTAGAGAACAATATACTCCCACAGTTCCAACCTCTAAGTTTTATGTAAGATATGTGGACGATGTCCTCATAATTTGGAGGGATGGATCCAAAATAGACGACTTTGCGGAGAAGTTCACCCTAACCCAGTTCAGACTAAGATTAAAGAAAGACCAGGTAAGTATGTTGGAGATTCATTTTTAGACCTATATTTACAGATAGATGGGCAAAACATCAGAACAACGGTATACAGAAAACTGACTTATCAGCCTATCCTCATCCCGAACTGGTCAAACGATCTGATTAATTACAAGAAAGCAGCATTCCAAAGTCTGTACAGGAGGGCAATAAAATATTGCAAAGAAGGTAAAGATTTAAGAAAGGAACTCATAATTCCTTAATATAATAAATTATAATTATTAAATTTTGACATACTGTTCCAGTCATTGAGGCAGGAATTGTTACAGAAATTTCTTGAGCATTTCCATCAACCATTTCTCGACTAGCTAAATTACCACTTTCATCAACAGCAAGCATGATTTGTTGGAAACTGCTATTTTCTCCAGCAGTTACAGCAGTTACCATTCTGGCTGCTCTAGTATCTGTACCTGATGCAGATTTCATAGCATTATCTGTTGTAATCCCTTCTACTGTTGTATAAGTATGAATTGTTTCATACTGTCCTTGATTCTGATCATTTTGTCCTTGTTGTTCTGTACTGGCATAATATGTTGTCCCAGATGATGTATAATAAGTAGCTGCATTATAGGCATTCTAAAATTGAATTAAAAAAATACATATATAATAATGTATTCTTAACAAGTATATTAAAAAATTTATCGATAAGCTAATTTTTTGCATATTACGAATTTATTATAAAATGAACAGAAAAAAAATAATAAAAGTAAAAATTATCATAAGTAGTATTTTATTGAAATATAAAATAAATGAATGCATTTTATATTATTTTTTGCAAAAATATAAGTAACTCTCACAGATTCTGTATAAAAAAAATCAATAGCAATTACAAATATAGGACCATTTATCCAGCATGCTTGGGATCTGGGTTTTGTAGATAAGAGGTTTTTCAGACAAAATACTCAATTGTCGCTAATTAACTCAATTTCAAATCAAAATTGAAAATAGAATGCATAACGTCCCTCTCATGGCAAACTAGCAAAATTGCATTTATGACTAATTTTAGCAAAGTATTTCCCAATAATTGGAATTTATGTGTGTATTGTATGTCCCTAATATGGATTTACAAAAATTAATGAAAATATTTTGTGTTGTAGGAAAGTAAACAATTTTCTAAATGTGAAACAAAGATAAACACAAACTCTTGCTTTAACTGTCTATAACAACTTAAAAAAGCACTTCAAGTAAGTATTCAAAGGCTTTTAATCACTTATAATGTTTTCGGACCGGATTAAAGTCCATCTTCAGTACAACGTTACTTAAGAAAACATTCTATAATTCTCAGATCGTTATAGAACAAATTTTTAAATATTAGAATAACAGAACAAAGATTAACAATTTTTTAAAAAAAGGTTTTACAATTTTTAAATTTAAAAAAGATAAATTTTATTAGAATTGACTCTCTTCTTTTTTAAAATTTTAAAAATTGTAAAACCTTTTTTAAAAAATTGTTAATCTTTGTTCTGTTATTTTAATATTTAAAAATTTGTTCTATAATGATCTGAGAATTATAGAATGTTTTCTTAAGTAACGTTGTACTGAAGATGGACTTTAATCCAGTCCGAAAACGTTATAAGTGATTAAAAGCCTTTGAATACCTTGCTTGAAGTGCTTTTTAAGTTGTTTCTAAATGTGTTTAGTGGAAACCATATTGTAGAAGTACTGTGTTATATGAGGGTTTCCACAATTTTCCAATAGTGTTAAGTACAAAACCATGTTGTAGGAAGCCATGTAATAGGAGGGATACCTGTATTATAAAAAACACTTCTTTGCATCTTTCTGCTTTTCAAACAGCAAAACTAGTATTTCAAGACTGCAGAAGTTAAATTACTAATTTTACAGTTCATTAAACAATAATTGCACATTATTCCAAAGGTATAAATTTCTACAATACCTTTCTAAAAAGGTATATATTTTTCTAGTGTAATATATTGTATATAAAATTTGACAGTATTTGTCATTCTATTGGAATTTGCTAAATCTAACAAATGCAATCCTTTAAATATATGAATTATTTCATATCTAAACACAAAAATCAGAACTAATACTCTGTCTATCATTAAACTAAAATAATAACTTAACACAGCTCTAACACAGGAAAACGTAAATTTATTCAAATTAGAAGGTAGTAGTACTTTTGATTATCTACTATCCTCTTCAGCTACTCACTAAACAAATTACATAAAATGGTTCTATAGAATGCCACATTTACATGGTGTTCTATAGAACCATTTTATGTAATTCGTTTAGTGAGTAGCTAAAGAGGATTGTAGATAATCAAAAGCGCTACTACCTTCTAATTTGAATAAATTTACGTTTTCCTGTCTTAGAGTTGTGTTAAGTTATTATTTTATTTCATATCTATTAGTTTAAGTAAAATAATTACATAATTAATGATAGTATTGATATAGATAGTATTGATTGTTTTTAATTCTAACTTCCAGAAAATTGAATTTATTTTTGCAAATAATTTAGCAGAAAAAAGTTTTGGATGATTATATAAATTTAATATAATATTTGATGAAAATTTTATAATTTTTAATTGATAAATAAAACCACAATGACTGTTATATTTATTGCTATATTAGACTTAACACATAACATTGCTGCTCTATCAGGCTGATGTGAGATCAAATTTAGGTGATTACAATAGACTGGCATTTTACAATATGTTTTTATCTGTGTTTTTTTTACAGAAATTAGTCTGATTATTTTTTGATTGAAGTTTTTAGTTTTTTCTTAAAAATCAAGATTTATTTTATATAATGAAACAGAAATTAATCTTGTATTACAATTCATCAATTTGTAATTAATTATCAAAAAAGCAGATATCAATGGTTACTCTAAACTGTAACAGTAAAAAGTGAAGAATTCCACAATTTTTAAAAACATTTAAATCATATATATTATTAGTCAAACGTGGTTGGCTGATGTCCCTTTTTTGGACGAACCACTGTATCGATTTTTATAACTAAGGTATCGTTAGAAAGGTCTAATTTTCCGATGTATGTATCAGCCAATATTATTTGTTGTTATTAATAATTTATAAAAATTAAATTTAAATTATAGTTCCTCAAAAAAGACAAATTATGCAGAGGGCGCTGTAACGTAATAACGGACGCCATTTTATGATTCTCCTACACGAGTTTGGAGGTGTATTTCAAGCAGGATTTCAAATGATATTTCAGAGGTTTTTTTTCAAGTGATAGTCAAGGTAAATTCAATATTTATTCAAATATACTATAGTTTATCATATCTGGCATTACATATTCGATTGTGATTGGTAGTTCAAGTAAAATAATAGATTAATCATTATACACCCGCCACTGTGTTTTTAATTAATTTAACTCATGATTTTGGTGATATACCTAAGTGGTATCCTAAGACATACAAAGAGCTGAAACTCAAGAAAATAATTAATAATAAATATATATATTGATTTAAAATACGTAAAAATTGTACCTCGAGTCCACGTGCTCGACGCAATGTTTCAGCAGCATTGCGTGCCACGTGGTCCAGTTAGTACTATTAAGTTTCTTTTTCGATTTCTGATCATTCATTCATTATAATTTGCCCCCATTGACATGTGATTAAACTTGCGATCGCAGTTCTATTGTATTAAAAAATCTCAAATGTTAATTTCTAATGAATGAATGATCAAAAAATTTATAGTCGGATATACGAACTGGACCATGTGAATATGATGATCAAATATGGCGTCGATGGTCGATAGACTTCAGATAGATCGTAGTTTTTTTAGGAGAAAACAACCGCTTTGTATAATCTTAGAGGGGCCACCTATGTGTATTCCCATACAGATGAGTGGGTCGCTGCGATCTGCCTCGCGACGCGACCCGTTCCTGTGTTCCACTACCTATGCCGCCTGGATACCTCTGTATCTCGTAAACGTTTGACCTTTGACCCCTGGTCCATTAGGGATTTTTTTGCGTGTTTCGGCCCCTCTTTCGATGTGTACTACTATCGCCGTGCTTCGGCAAGGCGATAATTGTACCTCTCGACAACTGGAACACTACAGACTGTTAAAATTCAAGGTATTTATCTTCCAGCTGTATTCGGATGCGCTGCTCCCTGTGTTAGTTTTCACTCTAGAAAAATCATCACATGTGATGTCATAGTCTTTAACCAATAATAATGAAGACGAAAATATTCATTAGTTCTTCCTATTTTAACGATGTTTACTATCAATAACCAAAAGCAAAACAAAAAAATCCAGAATACGAAAGTTAATTTAATAACTTTCTCATTGATTGAAAACGAAAGGAAAACTCTTAAGCATACAGATGTGAGCCCCGAGGAACTGAAATAAATTGTAAATTTTATCAGAAAAGAAAATTAATTAAAAATAATGACATATATATTTATACTTGAGATATTTCTCTCGCAATATGAGAAGTAATCGAAATATAAACATAGGTATTAAATAATATAGCGAACCAAGTCCACCGTCCCGAACAATCGGGAAACGTGGACTTAGTTCCCGATTACCAGGTAAAATAAACAGAGAAAGGAGATCTTTCTCTTCCCCGGGAAAGGTGAAGTCAAGAGGATAGAGGTGATCCGGGATGAAGAAGGAGAATTAAGAAAAGGAGTTAGTTGCGCTGCCGATTCCTACCAACAAACATCAGGGCAGATCTGTGCATTTAACACGAAAAACAGTTTTTCTTCCAGCTGTGGACATTATCATATTAAAACAAAAGAACAAAACAAAGAAACCATAGAAATTTTCAACGAGAAAAAGGAACTGATTCCGGACCGAAAGATTATATCCATCAGTGTTCGTCTGTCATCAAAAAGTGATGAACTTCATTTTGTTGTTTTATTATAAAAGAAGGTATTTACTTCCCCCTTTTTTTCCTACACGCGCAAAAGTGTAAAAGCTCTTTCTCTCCCTCAATGAAAGGAAGTGATTAGTTATTAAACCATGGTTTTTGTGCCACTGGTGTCATTAAATTTCATTTTCCATCTTTTCCACCAAGGCTCTAGACCGGTCTTAAGGCCAAAATACTGTTGTTCTTACACAGATTACAGTAAAAGATCGATGTTATGTACTTACATATTGGCCAAAATGGCCGCGTTATAAAACAGTTACTTATTTACCTTGGAGTATTAGTTTCAATTCTAAGTCGTATTCAGTTTTTCAGGAAAAATGAGGGGATAGCGGGGAAACTAACCGGTGGAATTTTTTTAAACTTTCGGCATTATTTACCTTGGAGTATTAGTTTCAATTCTAAGTCGTATTCAGTTTTTCAGGAAAAATCCTGTTGACTCCTTGGGCTGTAAAAGTGGCCGCCGACAGAAATATCCCATGTGCCATTCTCTAACACTATATAACTAGTGTGTATATTGTATAATAAAATTTTTTTTTTGCCCTGTTAACGTTGTTTTGCTATTTAAATATCTTCAGCTATGGTTTACAGATCCAGAAAAATCCCATATGCCATTCTCTAACACTAACTAGTGTGTATATTGTATAATAAAAATTTTTTTTGCCCTGTTAACGTTGTTTTGCTATTTAAATATCTTCAGCTATGGTTTACAGATACGTTCGAGTATTTCAATATTAACGAAAATATGATATATCAAATAGATTGTTTCGGTATTAAATTCCGTGGTCGAACCTAAAAATGGTATTTTTTGTTATCTTTACTAATGAGCCAAAATATACTACATTAAAAATTTTTAATACAAGAATTTTCGAGAAATAGTATTCGTCGGCCGCATGCAGACATGCTAATCTTTTAGGTTGAGGATCTGGATTGATTATATCCGTGTCTCCAGTTTTTCAGGGAAATTAGAACGTAGGTAATTTATTTCCTTCCTTCAACATCAGGCTGACTCTATTAAGGGTATTGGATGGTCAGGATACTGTTTGAGAGTCGTCAACCTATACATCTCTTCTGTAAATTCAGCAATATAAATCAACTAAAATTTAATATTAACATTATATACATATACTGTAGCAATTAACATTGTTTTCGAAATAAAGCAACATAAAACAATAATTGCAATGATAAAAATTTACAACAAATATTTAACAGGACTTATTATTCTATTCTCAAAACAGTAAATTAACCAGAATATCTTTTCAGGTAAATATTTTCTCAAATATAATACAGTATATAATTTCAGATTTAATATTTTTACCACTAGTTTTAAGTCGGCCTTGATGAAAACCTACTATGCTTTCATCCTGGACCGGGTTCAATTCTTGGATCCTACGTTTTCAAGCTATCCGGCCTCATTAGGAATGTAGCCGCTCTTGGTATTTATTGGAATACCACACTGCATACCCACTGGGTGGAAAGCAATATTAAATCACGAAAAATGTTAGTTGTATATAAAATCTATACGTAAGAGAATTAAAATTGTATATGTCAAGCAAAACGTTATACCCAAATGTAAATGTTTCTCTTGTCCCAAATTAATGTCGGCCGGATGTCCGCATAGTAAAGCATTCGCTTACCACTTTGGAGGATCCGGGCCTCGCGAGGTCTGGCCTGCTCGTTAAACTTCATTTTTCAACCTTCTGGTTGATTCCCACGAATATTAACCAGTCTGTTGAGTTCTGAAAGTGGCCGCCGCCATGTACAGAGTATCCAAGTGTGATATGGCAACTTAACTAATATAAACTAACTTATTCCAAATTGATAATACAGAAAAATCATTATTACACTAAGAATTAGACGGCCGGATGACCGCGTAGTAAAGTTATGGCTTACCACCCTGGAGGATCGGCCAGATGGCCGCGTGGTTAAGCTTTGGTTTACACCATGGAGGATCCGAGTCCCATACCTCCAGTTTTTCAGGAGGGATCCGGGCCCGGCCTGTTGAACCCCATCCTTCAACCATCTGATTGACCCTTTCATGGTTGTTGGCCAGCCTGTGATGGGTTCTATAAATGGCCGCCGCCAGATACAGTATATCCCATGAGGATATGGCGGCTTAATCTAACTAACCTAACCTAACCACCCTGGAGGATCCCGGTTCAAATCCGGGTCCCACACCTCCAGTTTTTCAGGGGAGATCCGGGCCCGAGTCGTTGAATCCTATCCGGTTGACCCCATCATGGGTATTGGCCAGCCTGTGATGGGCTCTATAAGTGGCCGCCGCCAGATACAGAATATCCCTCGTGAAATATGGCGCTTAATTCAACTAACCTAACTTGAGAATTAGATATAATATTTAGAATACTGGATTTTTAATTAAAGTATATTCAAAAATTACAAATAAAAGTCGTCATGTATTTTTAGAAATGTCATTAAAAGAATCAAATCTCGTCGATGGATCAAAAAGATGCCCGGATCTCGCCCAACAGTTTCATTCATTGTCTAATTCAAAGTCTCGTCCCGATTTGAATAGTAAAGAAAAGTCTCAAAACGTTGAGATTGATAAAAACTCGACAGAAAACGCTAACAACACACTACAACTATCAGCAGGGGATATTAAAATTAAATCCGAAGAAATAATGAACCTCTTCGATCAACTGAACGAAGATTTGATGGATGCTTTGTGCGTTCAGTCGAGCGATTTAGAATTGAATTCCTCCCAATCGAAGAAAGAAATATTGTCTGCTTCGATATATTCTAGCAGTTTGCACGACTTTTCTGAAATTATTTATTCCGATCTAGAAAACACACTTTCCGATCCTGTGGAATCTGTCACATATAGTCCAAAAAATGAAACGGAAATTAAAAATTTTGAAATCTATGATGAAGACCAGAATTCCTTAGAATATGAAAATGTCCTGAATTCTTTTAAAGATGTGGCAGAATCTTTTCATTCGAATAAAATTAATTCTCAGAGAGATGCTTCTGATCAAACACCTACAAAGAACATGCCACGTGTTCATAATTGCACAAATATTTTTTCAACAAAATCTTCTGTAGACAAATTCGAAGATAGTCCATCATCATCCACCGAAATCATCGAGCAAATAAACAGAGAAATGTTAGAGGAATGTTGAGTTGCAAGAATTTTTTTTAATCATTTAAATACAGAAAGTGAATGAATAAAATCTAAATAATTTAGGTCCTCGTCTAAAACAAAATTCGGAATCTTTTCCTAATATTTTATGTGATTTGTAAATAAATTTTTAGTACAAAATAAAACATTTTATTTGAATATAATTTAGTATTGTATACAAGTGTGAAATGGATGGCGGCATGGAAAAGCTTTGGCTTATCATCCTGGAGAATCCGGGTCCCACATTTCCAGTTTTTTAGGAGGGGTCCGGTCCCGGCTCGTTGGGCACCATCCTTCAATCATCCGGTTGATCCCATCATGGGTGATGGGCTCTATAAATGGCCGCCGACAGGTACAGAATATCCGATGAGGATATAGCGGCTTAGGCTAACTAATCTGTCGGCCGGATTGGCCGCATGGAAACGCTTCGGCTTTCCACTCTGGAGGACCCGGATTCGAATCTCGGTGGAAACGCTTTGGCTTTCCACTCTGGAGGACCCGGGTTCGAGTCTCGGGTTCTATAGTATCTCGAGTATCTAGGATAAATCCCCTTGAAAGTATTTATCATGGGGTCCGGATCATCCATTGAAAATATTTATCATGAGGTCCAGGCCTGGCCCATCGATCCCCGTCCCCTTAAAAATATTTATCATGGGGTCCGGGCCCGGCCCGTCGATCCACCCTTAAAAATATTTATCATGGGGTCCGGATCCTGCTCGTCGATCCCCGTTCTCCACAATCCGGCTGACCCTTCCGCAGAGATGGGCAGCCTGTGGAAGGCTTGTTTCGCCCCGCCATATAGTATTTTACCAGATTGGAGTTGGCGTCATCTGTTGACAAAAATAGATATGTGGGCTTAATTAACCTAACGGCCTGACTGACAAGGCTTAGGCTATATCGGTTAGGACTTATGGGTAAGGATGGGAGAACAGTAATTTTCTCAATTAAAATGAACTCGGAGACAACTTAAAACAAATCAAAGATTTATTAATTAAAATGAACTCAGAGACAACTTAAAACAAATCAAAGATTTATTAAGTTAGAGAGAGATTTTACAATTTTTGGTGTTAGAATGGCACCCATACCAAGTTAGTAAGAGAGAGATTTTACATTTTGGTCTTAGAATGCACCCATACCAAGATTGGTCTTAGAATGACACCCATACCAGGTTAGGAGACAACGTAAAACAAATCAAAGATTTATTAAAGAAGGTAAGAGAGTGAAGACAATGTAAAACAAATCAAAGATTTATTAAAGAAGGTAAGAGAGAGAGACAACATAAAACAAATCAAAGATTTATTAAAGAAGGTAAGAGCTCAGAGACAATTTAAAACAAATCAAAGATTTATTAAAGAAGGTAAGAGAGACGAAGACAACATAAAACAAATCAAAGATTTATTAAAGAAGGTAAGAGAGAGAACAATTTTTTGGTGTTAGAATGGCACCCGTACCAGGTTAAGGTCAACAGGCTTAAACAAATCAAAGATTTATTAAAGAAGGTAAGAGAGAGATTTTACAATATTTATGTTAGAATGGCACCCATACCAGGTTGAGGTCAATAGGCTTGGGGATCCTAGTTAAAATGGCACCCATACCAAGTTAAGGTCAATAGGCTTGAGGATCTCTTGGGGAGATCTAGAATGGAACCCATACTAGGTTGAGGTCAATAGATTGGCCACGTGGAAACGCTTCGGCTTTCCACTGTGGAGGACCCGGGTTCGAATCTCGGGTCCCACCCCTTGAAAATATTTAGGCTTTCCACTCTGAGGACCCGGGTTCGAATCTCGGGTCCCACCCCTTGAAAATATTTATCGTGGGGTCCGGGCCCAGCCTGTCAATCCCCGTCCTCCACAATCCGGCTGACCCAGTACCCGGGTTCGAGTCTCGGGTCCCACCCCTTGAAAATATTTATCATGGGACCCGGGTTCGATCTCGGGTCCCACCCCTTGAAAATATTTATCATGGGGGCGGGTTCGAATCCCGGGTCCCACCCCTTGAAAATATTTATCATGGGGTTGGGTTCGAATCTCGGGTCCCACCCCTTGAAAATATTTATCATGGGGTCGGGTTCGAATCTCGGGTCCCACTCCTTGAAAATATTTATCATGGGGTCCATCCGGTGCGTCCATCCTCGTCCTTTACAATCCGGCTGACTCCTCCGCAGGAGTGGGCAGCCTATGGAAGGGCTTGTTTCCTCCACAATCCGGCTGACCCCTCCGCAGGGGTGGGCAGCCTGTGGAAGGGCTTGTTTCGCCCCGCCACTTAGTACGCTTACTGAGTGGAAAGTGGCGTCATCTATTTGACAAAAAAATAGGCTTGGGGAGTCGGCCGTATTGGCCGCGTGGAAACGCTTCGGCTTTCCACTCTGGAGGACCCGGGTTCGAGTCTCGGGTCCCACCCCTTGAAAATATGGGTTCCGGTCCCGGCCCGTCGATCTCCGTCCTCCACAATCCGGCTGACCCCAGAGGGGTGAGCCAGACGGTGCGGGATTGTGGAAGACGGTGGCGGAGCGAAACAAGCCCTTCCGCAGGGGTGGGCAGCCTGTGGAAGGGCTTGTTTTGCTCCGCCACATAATATTCTTCCAGAATGGAGAGTGGTGTCATCTGTTGACAAAAAAAATAGACTTTGGGATCTCTACAATGACAATGCTATTAATCACTTCCAAAAATACTGAAGAAGAGAGAAAAGCCTATTTTTTATATATATTTTTTATTTACGCCCCCTTTCGAATCAGGGAGATTACTAAGGGTTAGGTTAGGTTAGGTTAATTAGATTACGCCGCCATATCCTCATGGGATATACTGTATCTGGCGGCGGCCACTTAAGAGCCCATCACAGGCTGGCCAACACCCGTGATGGGGTCAACCGGATGGTTGAAGGATGGGGTTCAACGGGCCGGACCCGGACCCCTCCTGAAAAACTGGAGGTGTGGGACCCGGATTTGAACCCGGATCCTCCAGGGTGGTAAGCCAAAGCTTTACCACGCGGCCATCCGGCCGACGATTACTAAGGGGGCGGGCCAGTTCCAACCACGTGTTGCACCCACACCCGTGGTGGGGGCCGGATGGTGAAGGACGGGGATCATCGGGCCAGCACAGTACCCCGAAAAAATCCGGGACCAAACTCGGGTCCTCCTGCTTGGCACGCCGACAGCGTTACCACTTACGACAGAGAGAAATGCATAGATATTGAACAGATTCTTTAACGTCACACAAGCGGAAAATAAACATGATAGAAGAAAATGCAAGACTCTGTGTGTGTATATATTATTGTTATTACATATAAATAAACATAGTAAGAAATTATCGTATAATGAATGGAAGAATTGTCTTGAAGAAGCTTCTATGTTTAAAATGCCTCAACAACTTCAAAGCTTATTTGCATATATTTGTGTATTCTGTTCTACAAATGTTATGCAATTATGGACACATTTCAAGACTTTTTTATCTGAAGACTATAGCCAGCATAATGCTGAAGATATAAGCTACAATTTAGCGTTAAATGACATTGAAAGTGTTCTAAAGTTACATGGCATGAATTGCATTATTTTAAATCTTCCAGTGCCAAACATAGATATATACTCTGCTACCTTATATGATCAGCAACAACAAATGAAAAAAGGAAAATCATATTATAATGCTTTAAATAATGAACAGAAAAAAATAGTAGATGAATTATTAGAATGTATAAGATCAGGTCATGCCTCTTCCTTTTATGTGGATGGACCTGGGGGCACTGGAAAAACATTTGTTTATAAATGTATCTCTCATATACTTCGTGGAGAAAACAAAATAGTTATACCTGTTGCGTGGACTGGAATTGCTGCTAATTTAATAGAAGGTGGTCGTACTGCACACTCTGCTTTTAAGTTTCCTGTTTTGTTACTCGAAACATCTGTTTCCAGTATGCAACCAAATTCCGCACAAGCAGATATTTTACATAAAGTGGCACTAATTATTTGGGATGAAATATTTATGGTACCGAAAGCTGCTCTTAATGTATTCGATTCGTACTGCACACTCTGCTTTTAAGTTTCCTGTTTTGTTACTCGAAACATCTGTTTCCAGTATGCAACCAAATTCCGCACAAGCAGATATTTTACGTAAAGCGGCACTAATTATTTTGGGATGAAATATTATGGTACCGAAAGCTGCTCTTAATGTATTCGAACGTCTTCTCAAAGATATAATGCAGTCTGCACAAACATTTGGTGGAAAGTGCATTTTATTTGGAGGAGATTTTCGACAAATTTTGCCTGTTGTTCGTAATGGCAATCGAGTCACTATTTGTGAACAAACAGTTAAAAATTCGCCTTTATGGTCAACTATAAAACAATGTAAACTTACCAAAAATATAAGAGCACAGCAAGATATCACATTTAGTAAATGGCTACTACAGTTGGGAAATAATACAATTCATATATACATGAACATATATCTCCTACTACTATTGAGCTACCATCACAATGTATTTATAATAACGATACTGTTTCCTTTATTTATGACCAATGCATTAAAGAAAAAAATGTTCATCTGTTTTACAATCGTGCTGTACTTTGCCCAAAAAATGAGGATTGTTTCAATATAAATAATAAAATTGTTTCTGATATTATTATTGGGAATTCTAAAACTTATTATAGTGTTGATTCAATAATTCAATCTGATCACGAACAGCTTTATCCTACTGAATTCCTCAACAGCTTAAATCCATCTGGTTTGCCTCCACATAAATTAATATTAAAGAAAAATGCTATAGTAATGTTAATTAGAAATCTGGATGCAAAGAATGGTTTGGTCAATGGAACACGGATGATTGTAAAAGAAATGCACAATAATTCTATTCAAGCAGAAATAATTATTGGAGAATTCAAAGGGAAGAAACTGTTGATTCCCAGAATAGAATTGACTCCATCCGATCCAACTATGCCATTTATTTTGAAATGTCGTCAATTTCCTATTCCTTTATCATTTGCTATGACCATTAACAAATCACAAGGTCAAACATTTGATAAAATAGGAGTTTTCCTGCCATCACCTGTTTTTACTCATGGTCAGCTATATGTTTGTTTTTCTAGAGTAAAATCTTTCGATGACATAAGAATACAGGTTATAGAAACAACAACACAAGGAAAACTTAATAATAATACAGCTGTGTATACAAATAATATTGTTTATGAAGAAGTTTTGAGTTAAATACTATATACTTCATTAAACATTTCAATGTGTGTGTTTATTATATTTATGGCATTTCTGTTTAATATCAAAATTACGACACATTTAAACTAATGCATAATAAAATATCTTGCAAATTTATTTACTATATAAGCTATTATTATACACTATGTTGTTACATAAAGTTTATAAGATTCAATCACAATACAGTAGTATATTTCCGCTCATTTATATGAGCGGGTAATTTCTAGTATTTTATTATAACTATAATTAATCATATTTTACTAGGAATGTAATAGCTCTTATACAGGGTGGAAGAAAAGTCTGTACATTTCTAAATAACAAGTAATTTGGAAATGTACAGATTACTTGATAACTATCATAAATTTCAAAAATCTATTAATGCCAACAAATAGGAAGTCATGGGTGGGCTACCTGATGTGACCTTCAAATGAACTGATTATGCAAATAAAGACACAGAATATTCTATCTCATAAACTGTAACAGATATGGAAAAGATCAAACAACTGTAATTTTCAATTATAAACTTGTTCAGCATTCAATTCTGAACACATTAAAAAAACTTCATCAAAATTGGATGAATAGTTCATCAAAAATGAAACAAAAACAATTTTACATGCTAAATGTTGACATTTATTTCTGATATGTAAGTAACAAACCAGCACCAAAACATAATACCCCAAATCAATAAATTGAAAACACAGAGCCTAATCAACAAATAGAAACTAATCAAGGATGTAGTCAAAATGTTTTCCACCAGCACCCAAGTACAGTTAAGCATGATGTTAGATGGAGTCCCTCAAAGCCTTTAGAGCAGGGGTGGGCAAACTACAGCTCAAGGGCCACATGCAGCCCTTGGAACTACTTAATCCGGCCCTCCAACTAATTGCTATAATGCCAAAAATTTTATCGATAAATAAAATGAATACAAAAAATATCAAATCTGTTCCATATCTCAGCAATATAGTTCATGTAATTTCTAGAAAAGTAATAAATAATAATTCATATGGTAAACTATAGATGTCATTACAGTGTCATATTTCTTCAAAAATAGATTTGATTAACCATTAACTAGAATAAATGTCATTGCACAAGAAATTGGTTGCAAAATACATTCAAAATTAAATAAAATCTTTTTGTCAATCAATCAGCTCAATATCTTTTGTAATTTCACAGTGTTTGTATTTAATATTTGTGAAATTTCCTAAACAGGTATGTTTTTAATTTAAAATGATTGAATTATAATTTTAATATATGTGGGGAATCGGAGTTCGAATTATATGTAACTTATTCCCCCAATATCCTCTGGTCATAAACAGGTCAAACGAGGAAGAGAGAGGAAGGAGGGAGACATCCAAAGAAAAAGCCAAGGTACTCTCTCAAAACAAATATGTAAGAAATACGACGACAGTACGAGCTTGTATTTTGATTGGTCAGTGGACCTTCATCCCCAATACTAATAAATTGTGGGAGGAAGTTTCTCTCCCTGAGAGAAAGGTCAAGGAAGGGTCACAGATATTTAAGAACCGTTGCTGCCCTAGATTGGGCTGCTAGTTCTAGGTGACTCTTCACTTGGCTCAGTTCCTCTATCTGTGAATCTTACCTTGGACTACGCTCTCTCGTTTTCCCAGAAGTCAACCGCAAGTCATTCCTGCCCGAAACCAAAGTTTCGCAGTTTCTTCTTTTGGGCAAAATTGTATCCATTACAAGTTTTCATCTTCTGGAAAGTAGCAGTCAAGATGTCATAACCATCAACTACAGGACCTTTCCAAACCGGCAGTTAGTTGATCGTTGTTCTTACCACCAGTCTTCTATTCAATTGTTCATCTCATAGTGTGTGTCTACAATTTCTTTTAACAAAGACTAAAGACTGTCATTATCGCCGACTGTTATTCGTGTCCTCCAGATCTACGTCCATGGATATTGTGTTCTCATCTTAGAGAAAGAGATACCTTGTATCTCTTTCTCTAAGATGGGTGATCATCATCCTCATGTTTATGATAGAGATCTCTCTATTAATAAAGGAAATTTTTTTTGATGAATGTAGTCTCTTTTCAATTCACTAAGTCCTCATTACCCGTCCTTACTCACGCTAAATAGATATACCATTCGCTTGTTTGTCGGCATCATATACAACGATCCGACTGGTATCAGAACCTGATGATCATCGATCGAGGCCAATGCCTGTTAATATCATCCTCAGTGGGTTCCACATATATAATTTAAAAGAATTTCGACCCTGCCAAACTTTTCTGAAAATGGCATTTCACTTTTTTTAGTCTGGTGGAATTATTCAAACCCATGATTCATATAATGACCAATGAAACTGATCTACTAAGAAAATTGGCTTAATTTTAACATGTCACCCTTTTATATTATCTTAGTCAACAAAGGCAGCCCTTAGAAAAAGTTCAGGATCTTTCACCAATGAAAGCTGATCAACTAAGAAAATTGGCTTAATTTTAACATGTCAGCCTTTTATAATATCTGCTGATCTACTAAAAAAATTGGCTTAATTTTAACATGTCACCTTTTATAATATCTTAGTCAATAAACCTCTTTAGGATCTTTCTATTTTGGCTACATAATTTTCTAAGAGAATTTTATCACCTCAGAAATTATTAGGTGAATGCGTGATTTTGAGAGTTTCTTTTGCTATTTTGTTTTATACATCTTTCCAATCAGATAAATTACTAAAGGGCAGAATCACTTCAAACCACAGGCTACACCCACACTCAGGGAAGGGGTCAGATGGTAAGGATAGGGATCACTAGGAAAGTGCAGCTTTAGGCTATATTTCATTGATGCAATATGGCCCTTTCTCCCAAAAGTTTGCCCACTCCTGCTTTAGAGTGTCAGTAGAAATCTCTGCACAATGCCCAATTTATGTCGCCCCAGACAAAAAGACAAATTTCCACCCCTTAAATATATACAGGGTCTGCCAGAAGAATGGGTGATTTTAAAAACTGAATATCTCATATGTTTAACTTATTTTTAAACTCTTGCTTATGGAATATGCAAGAACATTAAATAGCATTTACTTTACATGTGCTTAGCATGACATGTTCTGAAGATAATGTCCCGTAGATGGTTGTCCTCTCTCTCTATACCTTCCTGTAACCTCAATTGGAAATTATCCATTACTTTGTGTAACATTTGAAGAGGAATCTGTGCTATCTCCTGCTGGATTCTTTGCTTCAGTGATGGGATCTTTCTTGGTGCTGGAGTACTAAACACTTTACTATTTAAATATCTCCAAAGGAAATAGTCACAAGCCGAAAGATCCAGCAATCTCACAGATCAAGGAAAATTCCCATGCTTTAAGATGACATGATTGGGGAACAATCTTTTGATGACATCCATGAATATTTTTGATGTGTGACTAGTTGTTTCATGTTGTTGAAACCATGTTTTTCCATTAATTTGAAGGAAAGTTGTCAATTGTGGAGTCACAAATGTGTCTAGCACCTGCACATATCACTCAGCATTTACAATCACACAATTCTCATTGTCATCTTCTAAAAAATAGGGACCAATAATCCCGAAAAATGAAATAGTGCACCACACTGTCATTTTTTTCATAAGAGATAGCATAGATTCCTCTTCAAAGGCAATGTAAAGTAATTATCAAGCAATAAAAGCACTATAATGCAGTAGAGAAATATTTTAAAATGGTTTTATTAATGAACAAACGTTTTCGGCTTTTTAAGGCCATCCTCAGGTTCTTAACCTCAAATATAAAGTTTCGAACATGCTTAATGGCTTCAAAGAACATTCAGAGTTCTAAAAGTTTAAATTATACAACAGAAAAACAAACATTCACATAAAATAAAACAAAACGTTACTATGGTTACATAATTTTTTGTAGTTTTTTACCGCATTAGTAGAGAAATCACAGACGTGAGCAATATGTTAATTTAAAAGTAAAAATAAACACTAAACATAATATATTTTTTGATATCAGTTCTAATTCTGACTTAAAGATAAAAAACTTATTTTTTGATAATATCAACAGTTTTCTATGGCATATTCCCATGCCTTAGGTATCTCCGTTACCTTTTCATTCAATAAAATCTCTTTGTTCTATCTTTTTACTACCTCCAATGCCTCGGCTGTATACATATGTGTATCTGTATCTTGAGCCCACATGCTTGCTATTTTATAGATTTTTACTGGAGAATATATTGGAATCTCATCTTTGTGCACACCATTACTTAGAGACATAGCACATACCATATGTTATAATTCATATTTTGTTTTTAAAGATAGTATATACGAACAAACAAGAGGCATACTGATCAGTAGCTCAATTGCAGGGGTGCTGCCAAAATAACAATAAGAAACATAGAAGCTGAAAGGATGCATAGATTCCAACCAACTCTGAAGTTTTACATGAGGTACATAAATGACATACTAACTGTATGGTCAGATGTGGAGAATATACAAAAATTGGTGGAAGAGTTCAGTGTGGAAGTGTACGGGCTAACATTGAGGTTGGAACAAAAGAATGATAAAGTGATTAACTACCTTGATATGAAAATAGTTGAGAAGAAGGAAACCTTGTAACTTCAGTGTACCGTAAACCATCTTGCAAGCCAGTACTGATTCCCAATTGGTCAAATGACCTCGTATCATATAAAAAAGCCGCCTTCCGATCCTTCTTCCAAAGAGCCATATTATACAATAAGAAAGAAGAGGATATTAAAAGAGAGATTGATTATATTGTTAAAACAGGTGAAGAACACGGATATGCGAGTTCCTTTATTATGAGCATATTTGCTTCTGTGAAAAGAAGCCTAGCCATAAGAAATAAAGAAGATGGGAGTAAAGCTGATACACAAGAGGCCATAGATGACTCCAAAGGATTCCTACCAATACCACATAATTTAAGAAACTACAATTTTGTAAAAAAGTTAGCGAAAAAGCAGAAAAAGAGATTAACAAGCAGGAGACCACCAATGGTCTTTAATGTATTAAGGAATGAAAAAAATCCCCTAAAAGAATATGAAAAAACAGGGGTTTACAAGGTGCCGGTGAGAAATATGGAGACAGAGCAGCACTCATCGTACATAGGGGTGACATCAAGAATCTTGAAGCAGAGATTAATGGAGCACAGAAGGGATATCCAACACTATCTGTAGATGCATATGCAAATAACACTGAAATTTATTGGAAAGACAACAGGTGATAAGGCAAGTCAAAATGAAGACACACATGTATATAGTGGAGGCAGTGGAGGTAGTAAAAGGCAGAACAAAGAGATTTTATTGAATGAAAAGGTAACGGAGATACCTAAGGCATGGGAATATGCCATAGAAAACTGTTGATATTATCAAAAAATAAGTTTTTTATCTTTAAGTCAGAATTAGAACTGATATCAAAAAATATATTATGTTTAGTGTTTATTTTTACTTTTAAATTAACATATTGCTCACGTCTGTGATTTCTCTACTAATGCGGTAAAAAACTACAAAAAATTATGTAACCATAGTAATGTTTTGTTTTATTTTATGTGAATGTTTGTTTTCTGTTATATAATTTCAACTTTTAGAACTCTGAATGTTCTTTGAAGCCATTAAGCATGTTCGAAACTTTATATTTGAGGTTAAGAACCTAAGGATGGCCTTAAAAAACCAAAAACGTTTGTTCATAAATAAAACTGTTTTAAAATATTTCTCTACTGCATTATAGTGCTTTTATTACTTGATAATTAGTAAAGAGTGTAAGCAGGTATTATAAAAACAATGTAAAGTAATGGATAATTTTCAATCAAGGTTACAGGAATGTGTAGAGAGAGAGAGAGAGAGAGAGAGAGGGGGGCAGCCATTTACAGGACATTATCTTCAGGACATGTCATGCTAAATACATGTAAAGTAAATGCTACTTAATGTTCTTACTTATTCAATAATCAAGAGTTTAAAAATAAATTAAATACAGTCAGTTCCGCTTAATTGGGCCACCAGTTAATTGGGGCACCTGTTTTTTTGGCCAAATCTCAAAGAACGGAAACCAAACTAATAAACTAATACATAATTTAAACGCTTAATTGGGACAGTAGCAGAAAAGGAATTTAGCAATTTTTGACATATTTTAGGGATTTTTCAAAAGTATGTCAATCAGTGTTCTGCTTAAAAGACTATCGTTACTATATACTCTACTTAGCGATATTCATTTACAGTGTCAATTTAATTAAAATTTTTAAATCTTTGCCAAGATGTCAAGAAATGATTTTACACTCTTGAATAAAATTGCTTTGCTGGATAAAATTAAAAGCCACCGTAGACTCGTTGAAATAAACCAAACTCAAAAACTGCTTTGCTGGATAAAATTAAAAGCCAGCCTTTTAATACAAGCCATCGATTCATTGCTGAATAAAATTAGAAGCCAGCCATTTAATACAAGCTATCGTAGATTCCTGAATATTTGCCAAGATGCCAAGAAATGATTTTACACTTTCAAGTAAAATTGCTGGGCCAGATAAAATTAAAAGCCAGCCATTTAATACAAGCCATCATAGACTCACTTATATAATTGGTGTAAAATCTACCATAGTGCGTTTTCTACAACAAAAAATTCAACTGCGTGAGGAGTGGGCATTACAGAAAGAAATTCCAGGAACATTCAAAAGAAAGTGTGATGGAAAGGATCCAGAAGTCACATTAGAATTAAATCAAATGGTTTTCTAGTTAGTGGGTGAGGCATGAATATCAGCAGCCTAGTGTTGAAGGCGAAGTCAGAGGAGACTGCTAAAAAATTGATAATTAGGTATCTATTTTAATAAAGCATTAAAATAGGTACCTAATTATTTATTTATCTACAAATTACGCATTTCATTTTGGAATTTATTATTAGTTCATTTAATTAGGGCAGCTGCTTAATTGGACCAAAATGGATCAGTCCCAATGTGTCCTAATTAAGCAGAATCTACTGTATATGTAAAATTGCCCATTCTTCTGATGGGCTCTGTACTTTCTAAAAATATATATCTTTTATTTTAAATAAAAATCAAATAGTTATCACCACCAATGTATTAGAAAGATTAATGCTATTGTGTAACGAAACTGCCCTTTTAAAATTAGAGGTAATAAATAAGTCATTGCATGATATTGCAAAATCGCAAATTTTTAAGAAGATCGACAATACCAGTTGCAACTAACCCAACAAGTTAACGACTCTGCAAATTCCAGAGTTCGGCCTGAGCTCAGGTCTTCTTCTAACTCTAATTTAAAAATAATTAACTTCAACACAATCTAGCAACAATTAACGTTTAACTGGCAAAACAAAATCCAGAAACTTACAACTAGAAGTAATGAATAAGTGTTAGATTTAAAACAACAAACGATGTTAGAACTTACACAAATAAATTGAATAAATTCTCAAACAAGTTAGATGACAAAAAAAATATAAATTTATTAGATTTAAAACACTTACAAAAAGTGTTAATAAATGCTTTATTGGAACAATAATAAAGCAACAATCAAACCTCAATTGTATTACAACTGAGGCAGGTTACGTGGATAGCCGAAAATGTTTTTGAATAAACGATTTATCTTACTTATTTGGCTTATTGTTTGCTTTTATTTAATATACATTTCCAGGAAAAATTTTAATTTATTGATTAGAAAATTATTTATATAAGAAATATATATTTTAGAAGTAAATCTATATATAAATATAACCATTTAACTATCAGTTGTATTTAGTCTTAAACCTACAATATTTCTTTTTTATATACATTTTTACAAATTTTAATAGTCAATTGATCAAAAAATAAACAAATTTAGATAGAAGTTAGAATTTAATTTTGATTTTATTGATGATAACTACAGAAAATGAAATACAGTGGACTACTGTTTTCACGAATCTCCAATTTACGAATTACACATTTTTACGAACTATTTAATTAGTCCCAAAAAGTCCCTAATGTTAATTAATGCCATTCCCATTTATGAGCTTTGATTTTACAAACTTTTTTGGGGATCTAAACGAATTTGTAAAATTGAGAGTTCACTGAATATTTAAAAGAAAAATAGTTAAGTGCTTTAAGCAAGTAGAGAAACATCAATTTAACATGCAAATATTTTTTATAGTTGGATGCACACCTATCATTCTCATCATTTTCAATGAGAATGATAGGTGTGCATATATATATATACATGATTAATTTTATTTTTAATACAGGTTGTCTATATTTGTCCATGACTTATGATATTTCAATCTTACGATGGCTCTTTTCTATATTCCGAACTCAGTTATTTTCATAGCATATTACCTGGAAATACTTTACTATATTTTTAATAAAACAAGAAAGTAATCATTTACCATCTTGGGATTCAACTCAATTCTGGATGATTTTACATCTTGGAGACCAGATACAATTCTGGATTATTTTATAATCTTGAGAACCTGGGATCAAATCTAGACAACATTATCATCTTAAAGGATTTAGTAATCTATTGTCTATTATTACTACAAAAATTATTACTATTATGGATCATTTTCAGCTTATAATGGGATTATCAAAACATAACCCCCATCAAAAGTTGAGGACAATAACATGTTATATATTTTTCAACATAACTGCAATACACTTTCTAAAAATTCATAATTATCAGGAAGATCATTTTCAGCTTATAATGGGATTATCAAAACATAACCCCATCAAAAGTTGAGGACAATAACCTGTTATATATTTTTCAACATAACTGCAATACACTTTCTAAAAATTCATAATTATCAGGAAGAAAAAAAAATGTGTATTTTAATTATCCTAATTGAAAACAGTAATTAATAAAAATTATGAGCAAAACTATACAATGTAAAGCAATCTTTGGGACTAAGTATGGATACTGGTATCACTCAAATGCAACTTACGTTTTCAAGACTTGATTAAAATATTAAAAAATAAGAAGTAAAATTATATTTCTCATTTTATACAAATTCAGTATCTGCATATTATTCGACTTTTGACTTATCCTGAAGTTTCGTCAAGTAATCCTATTTTTTTTTTATGCTGTATATATGCATATTATTTGACTTTTGACTTATCCTGAAGTTTCGTCAAGTAATCCTATTTTTTTTTTATGCTGTATTAATCATTTACATAGATGTAATAGAATAAAAAAATATTCATTTATGCATTTATTTTTATCACAAATTTAATTTTTTTAACATATATGAAAATAAATAATAATCTGTTCATTCTGTTAGTATTGATCAAAATCTAAATACTCATATACAGTATTCTACAGTTTACATAAATAACTGGGACAAAGATTTTTTCTATATAACCCAAATTTTGTAAGTCAGAATAAAAATTCTCAGGGTTAAGTACAGTATTTATACTTTTATGATATTATGGTGTCATATTATTGCCCTACTGAAAGAGAAATAACACTGTATATAGTAATATCATAACCTTTTGCTTTCCAGATGCTTATAAGAATCCAGACAGCACTTAAAATCTATGCATTAATTATATAATCTCCTTTATTTTTATAAAAGCGAGCAATGCCTTTAATCACCAAACATGATGTTATTGACATAGAAATAGGATATGTAAAATCTAGCACTTAAAATCTATGCATTAATTATATATAATTTCCTTTATTTTTATAAAAGCAAGCAATGCCTTTAATCACCAAACATGATGTTATTGACATAGAAATAGGATATGTAAAATCAATAAACAAAGTATACAATATACATAAAGTAATTTGAACTTTTAAAATGTTGTTAACTAACATGTTTATACTTTTAAAATAAAAAATATAACAATTGTTTTGCATTGCAAAAAATTTATGGAAACATTATAAAGTTGGATACATATTAGCAGGGAAAAATCTATTTATTTATTTAAAAAAAAATTTAGAGCATCAAGAACAGATTGTTTATTAAATTAGTGACTGATTATTTAAATTAAAGCATAGTCATCTATAAAATTTTAACTACTAAAAACTATCCTAAAAAAATTTAGAGCATCGAGAACAGGTTGTTTATTAAATTAGTGACCGATTATTTAAATGAAATGTAACTGTTTTACAAATGCAGCATTCATTTTTGAATATTTTCATTTTTGAACGTTAAATTGCTATGTTTGAAAATGAATGCTATGTTTGTAAAACAATTACATTTCATTTAAATAATCAGTCACTAATTTAAAAAACAACCTATGTTCTTGATGCTCCTAAATTTTTTTGGGACAGTTTTTTAGTAAAAATTTATAGATGATTTTAAAAATACAAATAAGCATGCTAAATTGCTATGTTCAAAAATGAATGCTTCGTTTGTAAAACAATTACATAACATTTAAATAATCAGTCACTATTTTAATAAACAATCTGTTCTCAATGCTCTAAATTTTTTTAGGATAGTTTTCAAGCAGTTAAAATTTATAGATGATTTTAAAAATGCAAATAAACATATTTTAAAAATAGTTTTTGACTAAATCGGAAATGACATCACAAAACTTATGCGTCATATCTTTTAAACGGAGCCTCAAATCAAAAAAAAAAAACTAGACTTTTTTACTCAGAATTTTATCCTCTACAAGTTTGTAAATTTTGGCACAATCTTTTTGAATTACCATATATATTCAAAATATGTTATTTCAGATTGTAATTGAAGGTAGCTAGGGTTGAGATTGAAAATATTTCTTAAATAAAAATCAAATATACACTGATAGATATATATATATATATAACAATATTTAAACTTAAATAATCTAATTCTGATAATTTCATATATCTATGAAAGAATATAAAACAGCAATAATTGCAGTAGAAAAAGATTTATTAATGTAAGTTCTGCTAGTACTTTCGGTTAACAACCATCATCAGGCAGAGTTCTGATACAAAGAATAAATAAAAAGAATGCTGGTTGCTATGGCAACATTTTGAACTTCTATTAATACGAACTTTACCATGTTCGAAAAATAGAATAAGTTTAAAACGGGCTATGTGAGAAGTTTAACATAAATTAATTAATTTAATTAATTAAGATATATCATATATCAATCAATAAAAGCATACTGACTGATTAAAAGGTTAAAATAAAAATTTATTGTACAATAGAACAATTTAAAATTTATTGTAATTGCTATCTAGCAGAATAAAAAGCAAAATAATTTCAATAAAAAATAACACAGTTTCTATGATTAAAACAGAAAGCATTATGTTATTAAATTCAAATTCCATTAATAATCTCTCTCTATCAATCTCTATTATATAGATTTATATAATACATTCTGAAAACTTTAAATCAAAGGGGAAGGGGGGAAAAGTAAAAAAACTTGTTTTAGCATTCTTTCATTAATCACAGAATGAAAGGAATTATTTAAAATCATAGTCCATAAAATTTTTTTTGCTGTTACATTTTTATTATTTGTATGAGTCATTTTTTTCAATTATAAATACTTTTGTATTGAAACATTGCCCTATTTTAATTAATGATGCAAAACATTACAGTATTTCCCAAATATCGGATTGAAATTATGTCTCCATTGATAATGATTATTCAAATTGTTAATTATTATTAATGGAAATCATTTATTGAAGGTGTATAATTATAAGTTTTTTAGCAAAACATCTTATTGGAAAATAAATATTGATGTACCAAAATTGCATATTTTTTTCTTATACAATTTTTTAATCATAAATTATCAAGTTTATTCTATTCATTGACCTCAAAACAGGATTGTAAAAATAAATTAGTTTTAACACATATTCAGTCATATGGAAAAAACAACCATTTCTCATAAATCGAAATGCTATTATTTTCAATGATTCATCTTTCTCAATGAAGCAAAACCAAATTTTTGCATGAAAAAATTTACACAGTAATTATATATTATTATATTAAACTCAAAATATTCTTGCATAAAAAACTAGTAAATTTATTTTAGTCAGTTTATTAAAATTATATAATATGGCTTTATAATAATATCCATTACAAGAGTAGAGATACTGATAAAGTAACATTATAAAATTCAATACTACACTATATTTTAAACAAAATCAATTTTATAATGAAATATTTTTTTGATATTTTGATTTTTAAATTTAATCTTATTTTTATTTAAAACAAATAAATATCATTCTAAAGACAAAATGAATTTTTCAAATTATTATTAATGAAAAAAATTAGCAGTTGATATCATCTACCTTCTGAAAGAATTTGAAAGAGTTCGCAATAGCAAAACTGGTGCCACTTAGCTTTAATTTTGAAAACTTCTATAAATTAAATTGATAAAAATAGAGGAAATGAAATTGATAGGAAACAAAGAAATTAAAGAATAAGCAAATAAACATGAATAAATAAATTTATCAATCATTATATTTAAGATAAAATGCTTTTGTTTCATAAGTTGCTTAAGTACTAAATTGTTAATTTTTCCTTTATTTAAAAATGAAAACAGTTTCTTAGTAAAGAAAATTACAAAGAATTACAATATTTACATAATAATAATAATAATAATAAAGATCGGAAGAGCGGTTCAGCAGGAATGCCGAGACCGAACGGTAAATTGCTATGTTCGAAAATGAATGCTTCGTTTGTAAAACAATTACATAACATTTAAATAATCAGTCACTATTTTAATAAACAATCTGTTCTCAATGCTCTAAATTTTTTTAGGATAGTTTTCAAGCAGTTAAAATTTATAGATGATTTTAAAAATGCAAATAAACATATTTTAAAAATAGTTTTTGACTAAATCGGAAATGACATCACAAAACTTTTATGCAATATATCTTTTAAATGGAGCGTCAAATCAAAAAATGAGACTAGACTTTTTACTCAGAATTTTATCCTCTACATGTCTGTAAATTTTGGCACAATTTTTGAATCACCTCCTGTATAGTGTTCACTACTATTCACTGTTCTAGGTATCTGCAGAGAGGCTTGGAACCTTATACTCTGGGATACAGAGTCCTATTGTAATATGATACTCAAGATCAACAAACAATTTACAAATGCATAAATAAATCAAGTAATACAAAATTTTAATAACGTAAACTAACAAGTTTTTGCGTGTAATCTAAAAATACAGTAAATTTTTATACTCTATATTTGAAAAAATAATAAAAAAGTTATGAAAAATATTGTGTGTGAAGTCAAATTTACATAAATTAAGAGAAGTTGTATATTGGGAAATCTCTTGTAAAATGAATTTTGATTCCTATGCAAACTGTATTGGATAAATGGTGAGGTTCAGAATAATTAAATTAAGGATGTGATTGTCTTCATTTATAAAAGAAAAGATAAAGGTGAATCAAGAATTATCTATATCAGCGGTTCTCAACCTATGGTATGCGAGACATGACTAGTGGTACATATATAATCTTGACTTCCTATTTGTATACAAGGTCTAGTTTTGTTGGTAGTACTGAAATTTTTAAATTTTGAGTTTGGTGGTACATATTTATGAAAAGGTTGAAAACTATTGATTTATATATAGATAATCCTTTACTTATGACCATTCATATTTACAATGGTGACAAAATTCATTAATTCTGTGATTGATCAATGCAATTCAATGGGTTTGAGTACGTATTTCACAGCCAACAGTTTGGAGAATTCTACACGAGGCCAATCTCTATCCGTATCACATTCAACGTGTACAGGGCCTTGCGGAAGCTGATTTTCAGCCAAGACTTACGTTTTGTCAATGGTTTTTGCAGCGATCTCTATCTCAATGATAGCATATAGGGAAAGCATTCTTTTTTGTGTTTGATTCTTGTAGTTTTGTATTCGTTATGTTTATTAAGATAATGTTTAGTGTCCTAGTAAATGTTAGAAGTGAGAATTTCATAAATTTTGGGGGCATTTTTGATTTCTGATGGGAGAGTACAATTGAATCTTCAACACACTGAATGGTCAGATAGTTTTAACTTATGATGGAGTTCAGTTTCAAATCCCATTTAAATTGAGAACTATCTGCACATAAAATGCTTACAGACCATGTATTTAATATACATATAATGTCCACACAAATTTGAATACTTCCCTACAATCTAAAAAAACTGAAATTTGGAGATGTTATAGAAGGACCACTGAATTGATTCAGAAAAAAATATGGCAACCAATATTTCATTCCAAATGGGTAAAAATGGGGAAGCTAAATCTCAATATTTAGTTTAAGGCTTAAAAATCATTATTTCTTGACCATTTGAATGTTTCATGTTGAGAAAAATGTCCTTTCACATATTGGTTGAAAAATTATACTCTAAAGAGGGTCATAAAAATGGTAGTCCTCAAATTTGATGTATTTTTAATGTTAATCTATTTTGATGAAATTCAATATATTTTCAGCTTGAAGAGATTTTTGAGGCCACAGATTAAAACTACCATTAGATTTGTAAATTCAAAATGGCAGATCCAATATTATTGTGGCTTGAAATTCAATGGATATTTTAATTTAGTCTGATTTTATTGATTTGTCAGCCAGATTGTCTATCTGGAAACACTAGCTTTTCATCCAGAGGACTGGACTTGAAATCAAGTCCCATACCTTGTAAAATATTTGGCGTCAGTCTGAGTCTCTGCTGTTGATTACCATTCTGAATAGTCTGTTATCATTTGATGCAAACAGCTACGACAGAGCCTCAATTCACATTCTTAGTAACCAACAGATAGAAATAGTGTCATTTGTTAACAAAAAAGAGATGACCACGCTACCATAAATATTTGCATCACTTGATGAGATCTGGCTTATCTTATATCCCTACTTATGCCTATCTACAACAGGGAGAGATAAAGTCTAGTAAGTGTGGCTGAAAAGATATTTGATAAAGATTGTGATTAAGAAAGTAAAGAGAGTCACTATTGAGAGAGTAGATTTCAAAATGCACAGTATACTTTCAAAAATAGAAGAGGATATGTCGACCAGATTTTCTCAATATGTTTGATTTTGAAGAAATATTTCCATGCATAGAAAAGACAATTTGTGCATTTGTGATTTTAAAAAGGGCATTATTGTGTGAATAGGAGTAAGCTGTGAAAAGAGCTGAGGGAGTTATAGTGTGAATGAATGGATGCTTGGGATAATGAGAATGGATACACTCAGCCCTCGATTTACACGGTAGATATGTTCCTGGAAAAATCATGCGAACCGAAACCATGTAAAACGAGACGCAGAATTCATACATAATGAAGAGTCGAGGATATAAACCGTGTAAAATGAGATACGGATTAAAGGAAAAAAAGAGGATTGGTTCATTAATTTTTAGAGACAATTTAATGCTTATACTTTTTCAATTTATTTTTGAAAATGAAAACAAACATTAATTAACATCGAATACGGTACAAAAAAAATTAACAATATTCTGTACAAATAAAAACAATAAAAGCATTCAAACATAATTAGGCGAGCTGCAAGCATGGGTTGAGTTTAGTTGAACTGCGAGACTTGGACAGTAAAAGTTAATAGTGAGCAATAAATTGTGAAAGTGAAAATGGACTAAGAAGAACTGCAAGTTATTCTGAATTAAAGGCATAGATTAGTGTTGTATGAGATGATTATCAGATTTTGTATTGAATTTAGTTATAGTGAAACAAGATTATTTTATTTTGTGTGTAAATAAATGGGACTATATGAAATATAACTGTATTCACTCTTTATTAATCTGTGATAATAAATAAATTGGACTATATGAAATATAGCTGTATTCACTTTTGTTAATCTCTACGAACTCGTAAACCTACAAAACGTAACAATATGATACTAATAAATTGGACTATACGAAATATAGCTGTATTCACTCTTTATTAACCATCAACTCGTAAACCCACAAAACGTGACAATATGATACTCTTTTAATTATAACTCGTAAACCCACAAAACATGACAATATGATACTCTTTTAATTTATAAATTGGCTAAGGCAAAACAATCAAAATAAAACCCAAAAAATTTTTTTTGTTTTCATTTAAAAACCACTGTATAAATTGAGTGCCGTGCAAATTGAAGGCTAGGTGTATATTGTAAAACTTAAGGCATGTCAGAATGGTTTGCATTTGAAGATGGAGTGAGGTAACAACGGCATATTAAAAATTCTGGTATCCCTACACTTAGAAATTGCCACATCTAATGAATTTATTTTACTTTTTAAAGATTTTGTATGAATTAGATTAAATTAAATATTTAGTTGGACATATACAAGTTTTATTGAAAATAAAATTATAAATATATATTAACATTTATTGCATCTTTTTATATATATTTAAATTTACGCATTTGTTTAAACAATTCATTAATTAGGTTCATACAATCTAGTGAAGATACTAGATCCTTTTTAATAGTAAAAAGAGAAAGGGAATTTAATTTTTTTTTTTTAGTAAGATTTGCCTTTAAATAATAATTTACACATTTTAGTGCCAAAAATATTTGTTCAGTTGAAGAATTTGTATCAGGTGTGCAAATAAACATATGGAACATAGTGTTGCTTTACTAACTATAATGAAGGGAAGAACATAATTCTGATTTTTATTTTTGTTGTCATCTTTTATGAAACAAAGAACAATATAGTTTTTTTGAAACTAGCTTGTATCTATATAGGATGTGTTTGCTTTTCCCACTATTTATACAAGTTCAAACAAACAAAAGAAATACACTACTTTAATTTTACATAGATAGTTAACTTTTGGCAAACATGTCATTATTATAAATTTGCCATTCAAGATCTGGGCCCATTCTGTTTAGGCAATAATACAGTGCTGTGAGGCAAGAATATAAGATGATTCCATAATTGTTTAATGTATACATGAATGCATATGTTCTTGTGGTGAGAGAAGCTATGAGTGAAAAGAGTGTACACTGTCTGCTGTGTGTTAATGACATTGTTCTTCTCTGTGAAAAATGAACAGGATCTTGAGGATATTTGCTTCACAGTTGAATGAGACATACAAAAAGAAATGTGGGAAAGATAGAAATTCTTTTATTTAAGAAGGATGACAAGTAAACAAGGTGTGAAATTGAGCTGAATGGAATGAACTTATAGCAAGTACATAATTTATGTATTTGTAAATTGGAATTATAGGTGTTACAATGGTGCAAACAGACATTACTGTAATAATATACAAAATATTTTATAAAATTATTATTATTATTGAATATTGAATAATTTTAATGACATACGGTCTGCAATTAATAAAAATATAATATAAATAACCTTTGTTTTAAAATTATTTACCTTATGGCAGTGTTTTCCAAACTGTAGGGCATGCCCCACTAGGGGTCTGTAAGAATTAACAAAAACATCCTTTTTGAGACAAACAAGCAAAAAATGAATTTAAATTGGTGTTGAAAAAAATTAATTAGCAAAAGGGTTATAAATACAGTACATATATTCATGTATCCAGAAACTTTCTCTGTTTTAGCTATTTTAAAGACAAAATATCAATCTTGCTTACCAGGTTAGTGATTGAAAAACAATTGCAAATAGCGATATCACCCAATTTGAAAGAATTTGTGCTGAAAAACAAGCCCACCCATTGCATTAAATATGTATATATTAAACATGTATTTTGTAAGATTTGTTTAATTGTATTAAAAATTATTACACCAAAATAAATATATATATTTTTTGCCATATAAGAACTTTATCTATACAAAATATGGCATATTGTTTTGTAGTATTAAATTGTAAGTGGTAAGTATTTATAAAATTAGACTATTATGAAAATGAGGGGTGTACCAATTTTTTATGAAAAAAAGGAGGCACAGACACAAAGTTTGGAAACCACTGCCTTATGGAATTTATTTAATATAAATAAACTTAAAGTTATCATTTTACATACAATCATATTTCTTTATTCAACTTCTATAATTTTTGATTTAAGATAAGAATATATATATACTTATAACTAATAAAAAGTTATTTAATTAAAAGATAAATTCCACATAATTATAATTAGCCAATTCAATACTTTTCCTTATTATTACAATTAAAATTATTTGATAGAATAAAAAACAATTTTTTTTTACCTGAATTTGCTGGAATTTAAAATAAATTGGGTTCTTTGTGACTTTTCGCGAGAGATTCGACGAATTTTCCACCAACAATAAATTTATTGTATAAATATTTCAACAAAGAGTTCTTTTGGATATTATTATCATATTTCGAAATATATTTTTTAAATTTATATTCTTTTTTCGTTAATAAATATTTAAGATACAATTTTTAATCAAATCTGTACATTTCTTATCGTAACACGAATTTATTGGCTTCCATTATAACATTTCTCTTTCTGTCTTAGATTTACCGAGTTTAATCTTTCAGTTCGGTTTTGTTTTTGCATTTTTACGCTTGTTAGATTTACCGAGTTTAATCTTTCAGTTCGGTTTTGTTTTTGCATTTTTACGCCCCTTCTGTTTTTATAAAATTAATTATGTAGGTACCTAATATTTTATAACATTCTGATGTAATAGGTTGTTAGCAATCAGTCAGTTAATAAAATACTTATGTTTTTAAAGAAAATTGTCTGAATTTATTAATTTGCAGCGGAATTATTTTCTAATGTTTCTAATGAAAAAATACCATAGTTTCTATGGATGCTTTTGAACTCTTTGCATACAAACAAAAACTAAGAAAGTAACACAAGAAAAGTATATTTTTAAAATAATATTTATATATGAATATATTCTTTGCCTAAGTATCACAAAAGTGGCTATACACGATAGAGAGATTGACAAGAACATGTGCAGATAAATTTGCACAACCATTATTCTTGTCCTATGAGATGGTGAGAGGAATATGTTTGTGTAAGAATCAGTCTTGCTTGAACCTGAGTAGTCATTTTAAGTCAAAGTAATTTTTATTAATTATTAATTACCTAATGTTATTATTCATAATTTCATTACATTAATTAATAATTACATAATTACAGTGCCATAAGATTAAATTCGCCTTTAGTTACTTTTCAATTTTTATATGGCCTGCTTCATCCTGAAGATTGTTTATTTGGCCCAATGGCAGAAAATAATTGCCCACCCCTGCTGTAGATGGTTTAAGTTGATTGAGAAAGAATTTCTAATATGAAATAATGTTGTACTGAATGAATGACACAGTAATGAGTGAATGATTGTAGCAGATAATTTGAACAGCTGAGTTGGTGTGGAAAGATTTAGTTGGTTGCATTATGAACATGGAATGAATAATAGTGAAGTGTGACTGATAGAGATTTGTATTAAGAGAGTTGTATTTCTCAAACACTTTTTCAATCACAAGATTATTCATCAATATAGCTGAAACAATCATGAGAATATGTGTGAGGAAAAAGGCTGTGGATAAAAATGTGATGAGAAATGCAGAGATGAGCCCAGACTATTATCTGATAATTTCAATAATCTATTAAGCAAATGTAATGCAAGAGAAAATGGAAAAAAATTTATGTATAAAATGAAAGAATGATGTGTGAAAGGCTGGGTTCAATAGATGAGATTCTGTACAATGTGAAGAATGTTTGGGCATACTTTAAGGCAGTATTTCCCAAACTATTTTCCGTGGAACACTGATGTTCCACGGAGTTAATAAGTGTTCCATAAAAAATTATGAAAATTAAAATAAGCTTCATATGATTTTAAATGCTGTTCTAAGTTGAAACTGGATTTGCTAGTTGCTATTTTGTTATTTTCATGTGTTTTATTTTACATAATTACAATTTGATAATAAATGTTTGTTTTGTTTCTCTAACTCTTATATTTACTTGTATAATTTGTTTATTATTAATATCTATCTATAACTATAAAATAACCAAGGTGTTCCATAAAAATTTCAGGATTTGTGAAGTGTTACGTCATAAAAAAAGTTTAGGAAACGCTACTTTAAAGAATGTATGGATTGAATGTTATGATAGTAGTAGTTCGTAAACAAGACTAGACATGAATAGCAGAATAATAAGATTGAGTATGTTATGGTAGAGAATAAAAAATCATCTTAGGATGCTAAGTGGAAATGTGAATGTCTATAAGTGTGATACAGGTCATGAAAGAGAGTAAGAAGAGAAACTAAGATTGATTTTCAAGGGAACGAAAGAGAAGGGAGAGATGTTTTGGAAGAATGTGACAAATTTGAGGAATCAATTTTTTTGTATGTTGTATTATATCAGCGCTTCTCAAACTTTTTTCATTCATGACCCCATTTTTCATTACTAGCTTTTTCGTGACCCCAGGTATTAAATATGAAATAAAACATACAAGTACATGCGATCCCAGGTATTAAATATGAAATAAAACATACAAGTATATAAATCATTTCCCAGATATTAAATATGAAATAAAACATACAAGTACATAAATCATTTACACACATATTAAGATGAACACAATCAACAACTACACTGAAAATTCATAAGCTATCATACGTTAAATATTGGGCATTTGTGAAATTACATATAAACTGAAACTACACTGAAAATACATATGTTGTCATACGTTAAATATTGGGCGTTAGTCACACCGAAAATTCATATGTTGTCATACGTTTAATATTGGGCGTTTGTGAATGAAAATACATATGTTGTCATACGTTAAATATTGAACATTTGTGAATCATTTACACACTTATTAAGATGAACACAATCAACCAACCACACCGATATATGTTGTCATAAGTTAAATATTGGGCATTTGTGAAATTACATATAAACTCATGTTGTCATACGTTAAATATTGGGCATTTGTGAAATTACATAAAACTGAAATTCAAGTGTTTGAATTTAATTTTCTAAGATGAACACAATCAACCAACTACACTGAAAATTCATACGTTGTCAAGTTAAATGTTGGCATTTGTGAAATTACATAATAAACTGAAATTCAAGTTAATATTGGGTGTTTTGTGAAATTACATATAAACTGAAATTCAAGTGTTTGCCAACCAACCACACCGAAAATTCATATGTTGTCATACGTTAAATATTGGAGGCAGTGAAATTACATATAAACTGAAATTCAAGTATTTTAATTTAATTTTTGCCAACTACATTGAAAATACATATGTTGTCATACGTTAAATATTGGGCATTTGTGAAATCGAAAATTCATATGTTGTCATACGTTAAATATTGGGCATTTGTGAAATTCATATGTTGTCATATGTTAAATATTGGGCGTTTGTGAAATTACATATATTCCAATGACAGTCAAACCTCTTTAAACTGCCCCTCTATAAACCGCCATCCTCGTTATTTGCCTGATGAAAGCCAATAACAAATCTCCTCCATTATGTTAACATGAAATTCCCTCTATAAACCGCCACCTCACTAATCGCCAACCGCCACTGAAATTCCCTCTATAAACTGCCACTCATTTCTGGAGGCAAAACCATTTCCGAAATTCCCTCTATAAACCGCCACCTAACTAATCGCCAACCGCCACTCATTTCTGTATTCCCTCTATAAACCGCCACCTCACTAATCGCCAACCGCCACTCACCCTCTATAAAAATCTCCTCCTTTATGTTAAAACATGAAATTCCCTCTATAAACCGCCTCTCCTTTATGTTAAAACATGAAATTCCCTCTATAAACCACCACCTCACTCTTCTTTATGTTAAAACATGAAATTCCCTCTATAAACCGCCACCTCACAATCGCCAACCGCCATTCATTTCTGGAAGCAAAGCCATTTCATTAGTAGACAAATCAGTTGTTTAGACCGCCAAAACAATTGAATGGCAAGGTCAACCAACACAAATAGAAACACTAGAGAAGATGGCAATTAAGTAATTTATCTGTAAACATTTATTAGACTGTAATCTCGCACCTGTGACTATTCACATCCCTGTTTTCAAAATGAGCTATTCCAAAACTTTAAAC
>AYEL01071141.1:0-48813 GCA_000484575.1 Olivierus martensii
ACAGTTTTAAATTTGTAAAGATATTATACCAATTTACTACATAATTATTCATTACTTCTCTCCAAAACCTATGATAAAATCAGCCTTTAGTGAAGTAACAGATATGATTTCTGGTACAAAACTCTTTAAAATAACTGGATATATAATTTATGTTTTCCACGTCATCCCATAATCTTCAATTGCTGGATCTTATAAGATAGTTATGCATAGTTATACCATTGACAATAGTCTCAAGGCCTAAATTACTATCCCATATACCGGCTTCATGTCAATCAATATATTTCCACAAATAAAATAAACCATCTATGAAATTATTGTGAAATTTCTTAGAGAGATTATGATATTAAGAACAACATCCGCTCTATATTTTCTAATTGAGTATCCTTTCCATTGAAAGATATATTTTAGTAAATGTTGAATCGTATGATATAAAACTATGAAGCTTACTCGATTTGATCATTTCATTGAAAATAATTTCGAAATCATAATTTTAATCTTAATAAATATATTGTCGTGTTTTCTGTTAGTACATTTAACCTAGTACAATAAATTTTATGAATTTTATGACTAATTTTAATAAACTTAGGCATACAGGACGTAGATCTACATATTATTCTAATGAAATGTTTTAGAATCCTGTATTATTTCTGTTTGCTGCCTATATGTATCTGCAATAATTTTGGAACTATTTATTTGAAATTTGAATAATTCAATAAAATGTTGGTGTCAGAATTATTTGATATTGAAATAGATGCAGATTTTATAAAATCAACATAACTGAAAATCAATGTAGATTATTAAATATATACATTATTACATAATTTCTTAAGGAATTATATCATTTATATCACCCTTTATTGGTTTGAACAATATGGTCGAGAAATATGATTTAAAGATACATTTTTAAGGAATGCCCTCATCTTCTATTAACACTTTATTTTTAACTCTGTAAAAGATATATATATATAAATACAGAACACTATTTTCTATTCTGTTGAGAAAAACAATGGAGAGTATCAAAGTGTATCTCCGTACATGATGCAATGTATATCATGAAATAATTTAAAGATGCTGATTTCAAATATCATCTTTATTTTTGCACAGAGTTAAAATTTTATATTTAGAACGTAATGGACAATGAAAGTTCATCAAAATAAAACTCACACTGAAAAAAATCCCTAAATTAATGTTTGCATTTTACATAAACTTTATTATCAAAAGCCAATAAGAGATCTTTGAAAAATAATATAATTATTGCATCGTCTTCAATACAAATTTAACTTGTTTTGTTCTCGAAAATGAGTATCTCATATTCTGCAAAAATAAAGTTGATATTTTGAAAATCAGTAGGCTACATATAAATTAGTTTGTAACAAATTTCGAGGTTTTCGTTAAAATCTGAGAAATACAATTTGATACCCATTCCTCTAAGTATCAGCGAGAGACAAAATCTTCATGAAGCCACTTACAGTATCCTTGCTGACGAATATACAGAATTGAATGCCTGCATTCTATATACTAAATTTTCAAAAGTGTAGTATCCCGAATCGAACATCGGTCCTCTGGATGCATACCGGAACATTTATTATCTGAATGATATAAATTTATATTAAAATATTTCTGTAGTTCCTGTAATCATTATTTATTGATATCTTTAGTTTCCAGAAAGATAGGATAACACTCCCTTTGGGATGAAGTTTTTGAAATAGTTTATTATAGTAATTAGGAAACGTAATATTTTGTAACTTTATAAAAAAATATTATACGTTAAGTGTATAACATTTTTTATACGTATAAAAAATATTATACGTTAAGTGGAAATTATAAATATTAAAAAATAAATAATCGAATAGTGCATCATGAATTAAAAAGTTTTTATTTTATCCAAAGGAGACTAAGCAAAATATAGAAGATTTTACAGAATTGACTGGTGGATTTGGAAAATGGCAAAAAATTTTAGTATCAATGTTCGTTTACAACACCATCATTTCATCTTTCAGTGTTCTAAATCAACCATTTCTTGCACCACGAATCGATTATTGGTGTGCTCGAACACCGCAATATAGCCATATGAGTGTAAATGAATGGAAAAATTTCAGTTCACCCATTCATATTATAGGTGGAGTGCCTATATACAGCAAATGTAAAATTTATCAACATATTTTTAACAGAAGTTCAAGCGGAAATCTTTCGACTCTTTCCTGTTCATCATGGGAATATGATCATTCTGATTACAAGCGAACCATTATCGAAGACGTAGGTAAAATATAAATTTATGCATTTAAATTATAGAATTGGATCAATTCATTTTTATTCTATAGTGGAATTTGGTTTGTGAAAATTCGTGGTTGGCATCATTTTCTGGATCATTGTTTTTCATGGGATATCTTATATCAGCAATTGTGTCAGGGCATCTCTCAGACAGGTATGTATAATAAGCATTATCTATAAGCAAATAATAAAATAAATTTTACTAATTCAGCAATTAATTTGAAATTGCTCTAAAACGTTCAATAAATAACTATTTTTAATTTCTAGATATGGAAGGAGAACAGTTTTCTTATATGGGATTGTTTTACATTTAATATTTGGTATTCTTTGCATGATTTCGCCTTATTATTGGATGTTCGCAATATTTCGTTTCCTACACTCTATGGGTAGAATCGCATTTTGGTTAACATTCAATGTATTACGTAAGTGAAATATTATAATTTTCTCCTCTGCTTTTTCTTTTGGTATCATTTAACATTTATATCAAATTTTGAATTAAAATATGTTAGTTTTTCAACATTTTAAATATCGTTACTAACCGTCTAAGAAATCGGCAATGTTATGGGATTTTACTTCAGAATAAATATGTTTCGTACCGCGGTACCGTAAACTGGGGTGACTTAGGCCCATTAGAGTGGCTTTGGCCCAATTTTGGAAACGTGTTTCTGTTTTAAATTTATCACCAATTTTTAATGATGTAACAAAAAACAATAAAAATATAAATAAACAAAAGTTTTTTATGACATCTTTAAAAATCGGTGATAAATTTAAAACAGAAAGACGTTTCCAAAATTGGGCCAAAGCCACCCTAATGGGCCTATGTCACACCAGTTTACGGTATCAATTTAGATTTCGATGAACTTGCAGCCTATATGAGATTCGCATGGAGGACGTGTCCAGAACATAACTGACTGCGATGTATACTTTTTTACTGAAATTTATTTTTTATTGAATTAAGAAATTTGATTATTTATGGTTATTATCGAGATAATTTTTCACTGCTGACAGTCAGATGATATGATTTTCAGAATTTTTGAAGTTCCTGGATGTTTCTATGAAGTGAATTAAAATCATTTGATTATCGTGTTTTTGCGTATTTCCGATTTGTTTTATTGTCGCAAATAGGTATTCAACTGATATTTCACATTTTGGAAATATCCGTAATTAATTTCGATATTTAGATATATTTAATAAAGAATTTTTAAAATAATCGTAACCGCATGTTAAAACAAGAATTTTTATAATAATTGTTATGTTTTTAATTATAATATAGCAGCAGCTTTTAAATATTCAATAATTATACAGTTTTTAATTGAATCATGCAAAATATTTAAAATATAATTTTTATTAAACTGGACAAATTACAAAAATTTAGACATTTTTGACATGAGTTTTGTAACTGTTCATTAGAAATAAGTCATTATTTTAGTCTTTATTATTACTTTTAGTCAAACTATTATAAATATCCTGGAAGAATTATTTTTGACTTGTTCATTAAGCATCGAGCATTTTTTCGTTGTATTCTTGGGAAAAAACAACACATTTGTTGATATTTATACAGTATTTCAATTATCGACTTCTCGTTAAATTCATATAATACTCGGATATAATAATACCTTTTCTTGCTATCATATTAACTTTTCTTTATAATTTCTTTTTAACTTATTTTGTAAGAAACAATAATTCACGAGATGGTAAAAGCTTGATATTATCGTATTTCCATCACTTCTTCGCTTTACCTTCCAAATCTTTTTCCTTCGTAGTTTTGTTAATTGAACAAAAGAAAGATGGAGATTTAAAGGTGGGATAAAACACTACATCCAACCCGAATTCATATCCCTGACATATTCTAATTAATACATCAGAAAACATATGAAAAAATCAATAAGTGAATAGAAACAGTTGAAGTGTATTGATAAATTATTGAAATACTAACTCCAATCTGAGAATAATGTTGTTAAATTTCTATATCACATATTTAATTGAAAAGTATCTTGATTTAGTCGAACAATTACATTGTTAGCTATTATTTATAAATCAATCATGAATATTGCTATTTTTGTATGAGAAAAATCTTTATTCATTTTTCGCTGTTGTTTTTTTTATAATTCTTACAGTGAAATTGCATCATTAATGCAAGTATGAACTTATCAAAAATATTATTATTTTAAAATTTTTCAATGAAAAATAGAGATACCATAATTCGAATGTTTCTGAATACATTAATATTGCTTAATTTAACTCAAATGTGTTTCCATATAGATTTTGTATCGAAAATTTATGACTAAACTTATAATTATATGCTTAGTTATAGAATCAGTTGGACGAAGATCTCGTGAAATAGTCATAGCATTTCAAACAATCGGCTTTAATACAGGAATGATCATACTCTCAGGAGCTGCATGGTTATTAAAGGATTGGTATTATTTGCAACTGTTTTGTACCTTGCCTTCTATACTGTCGCTGATATTTTGGAGGTAATTAAATTTATATAAGCATTTTCTTTGTTTTATGACAAAACATTTGAATTCATTTTTATGTTTCGAAAAGAATTGTTCCAGAATCACCGAGATGGTTGTTGACTCATGGAAAATTGTACGAGGCAGAAATGGTTATAAGAAAAATAATGAAAGTAAACGGAAAAGATATAACAGATTTGACTGAATCACTCGAAGTTTTAACTTCTAAAATAAAAACTGTAAGTATAATATCTTATTGATAGAAAGTATAATGTAATCGACAAATAATTTTTATACTTTTACTATTGACTAATAAATTAGAGAAAAATGAATGAATTTATTTCTAATTAAGAGAATTAAATTATGTTTTGTTCGAATATTTCATGATCATAACGCTACGATCATAATTCACTTTTGTGACTGACCCATGAAACTTTTAAAATGATAATACTTTAAAGAAAGATATCATTTTCTCTATTTAAATCTAAGGCCATCTGAAATATTGAGATGGATCTTACGTGATCTTGGGAAATATCTTGTATTCCCAATAGTGCATCTGAAACAAATCAATAAATGCGAAAATTGCGGAAAAATATAAAGGAGATGAGATAAAAAAATCGATAGCTTTAAAATATTTTCGAAAGTTATGCAAATAAGTATAGACAGGCTCAAAAAACCTTATATATTCACATGAAATCCAAAGATATGAATACAGAATCAGGCTAGTAATAAATTAATTTTAGTAAATTTATTGTATATTCTACATTCATAATAAATTAATGATAAACCATTCAAAACTATTATTTCATCAAATAATTAATTTATTACATATAGAAATCATTGGAATTCATTGGCTGTTTGAAATTTTAATGTCAAGAGGTACGGCAATGACTCTAAAAGTCCTAATGCTGATAGAACGTTCTAGTATTTCCTAGGCCGAACTCAAAATGCCGAACATTTCTTATTCAAAGTCCAGAATTTCTAGTTTTTCCTAGTCAAAATATTTCTTATTCAAAGTCCAGAATTTCTAGTTTTTCCTAGTCAAAACCCAAATTTTGGAGCCCCGAACATTTTTTATTCAAAGTTCGGAATTTCTAGTTTTTCCTAGTCAAAACCCGAAGTGTGAACAGTTAAACCAAAAGTCTTCATTTCTTATGTATTCCTGCTCAGAGTTCGATATTTGCTCTTCATTTCTTATGTATTCCCGCTCAGAATTCGATATTTGCCAGCAGCTTTTCACATATTCCCACTCAGAGTTCGATATTTTCCAGCAGAAATGTCTTTCTTTAGAGAATATCCGCAAGGATAAACAAATTTCATTGAGAAAGGTTGCAACCTGCACCAGTGGAAGTACACAGGACTAAATGCCATAAAAGCCTACTTTGCAAAAATAAATAAAAGGTATCTAGTTGTGGTTTTTATTTTTGTATTTATGGTAATACCATGAATACAAAAATTGTTGATTAGTTGATTAAAAACATCATTATAATGAACATAATGCATATTTTTATTACTCGACAGGAAATAACAATTTCACTGTTATTTTCTATACAGAAAATAAAATAAGACGAACTGAAAACAAACATTCTCATTCATTATTACCTGGTTAAGTTTAAAGAACTGAGAGAATTGAAGAAATTTGAAGAACTATTAAAGTTTAACATTGCCAATTTTTTTTTATTTTTATGGACAAATATTTAATTATTTTTATTAGTTGAAGTTTAACATAAAATACGAAGTAAAAAATTTTAAAAGTTGAAAAACACAACTATACCTCTTATTATTATTTTTGCAAAGTAAGCTTTTGTGGCATTTAGAATTACACAAATGTTATATTTTTTGCACAAACAAAATTTAGATACACAATGCTTCATGCATTGAAAGTGGGTTTAGCCTTGTGTACTTCCACTGGTGCAGGTTGCAGCCTTCCTCAATGAGATTTTTTTATCATGGCAGATTTTATCTAAAGAAAGAAATTTCTGCTGGAAAATATTGAACTCTGAGTGGGAATATATGAGAAATGAAGGCTATTGTTTTAACTGCTTGCCACTTCGGGTTTTGACTAGGAAAAACTAGAAATGTTTAACTGTTTGCCACTTCGGGTTTTGACTAGGAAAAACTAGAAATTCTGGACTTTCGATAAAAATGTTCGGGGCTCCAAAATAAAAAAGGAAGATGAAGAAGAAGAAGAAATGTTCGGCATTTCAAGTTCATATTTGGCATTTCAAGTTCAGCCTAAGAAATACTAGAACTTCTGACAAGTTGGCATTTAGAATTTGGCCTAGGAAATACTAGAATGTCCTACCAGCGTTAGGATGTTCTCATTTTGACTAGGAAATTCTAGTATTTTCTGAATTTGGGTTTATCCTGTAACATATATATGGAAATGTTAAAAATAGCTAATTTTCTTTGATAGTTGATATCAAGTTTATTATTTTCAAAAAATTCTTCATCCTAAATGAAATATTGCTGAGCATTCAAATTTTAAAGAATTTTTCTTATAAGAGTTATTGTTGAAATGTTATCCAATTACAAGATGATAGTACAGACATTCTATGACTTAAAATTGTTTAACAAAACCTTATATAAATCAAAAACATACATATGTCAGAACATACCTTATACAATACTAAAATAGTACTGTATAAGGTAAAATGGTACCCTATATTGTTTCACAAAGATGTAACATTAAAAATTGATATATTAAAGAATAAGTACAAAAGTCATGTGATAAACCAGTTGCTACCACTTAGAGGACAGATTCTATTCAGAATATTACTCTCTTGTTTTCTCAGGAGAGGCCAGGTTTGGATTTGGCTCAATGAAAGTAGAAATATTTCAATACTTGTCCTAAGGAGGACCTCCCACTTATGCTATACTTCTTATGTCTCTTCACAGAGTCAGACTAAAGTTCAACAAGGTCATCTTTCCCCGCTGATTTTTTTCAAGCCTGTTCTCTTGGCTGTGGTTACATCATTTTGTTCATCTCATAAAGGCAATTTCAATGACTCTAAATTCATCTTCCTATCTCTAAGAGCTAATATCTTAAAATTTTTGGCATATTGACAATACTCTATCTTATTGTTGTATCTTCATTATTTCTCATCTTAAAGTAACATAATAAGCCCATAAAACACATGTACATATGATAAATGATGAAATTAGGAGAAAAATCCTTGTATCTATGCATTATAGCTTTATCTGCTATGATCAGTATATTTTTGTTTTAGGTCAGGGAATCTTTACAAAGTACATATCTACATATGTCAGATCTGCATAAGTCAGGGATTGCCTGTAGTTAAAATAATAAATTTCAAAACTTTTTGTATATAATCAATATTGAATTCATTTGAAATATTTTTTACATGATTATAATATTACTTGATAGTTGATACTGGTAAAAGATTTTTAGTAATTATTGTTTCTATTATTGTGCATCTTTTACATTTACACTCACACACATACACATACATACACACAGCTAGCATAATAGATAAATATTTAAATGCTATCAATATACAATTTTTATTCATAATAAAAAAATATCAAAATAAAAAAATTTAATAGTAATAGTTTGTGAATTAATAATAATCAATAAATTAAATCATACAAAAGTCTGAGTTTCAATATCCCAGATAATAAATTCTCTCTCTCCCCCAAAATGTTATACAACTTTTTACTTGATACTGAAACTATAGAGAGGAAAAGTCATGATTAAAATGCTAAAATGGAATTTTTTACATCATCATTTCATAAATTTTGTTCATTCTATACTTATATGATATAGAAGAAAAAATAACTTTCTAAATAAAAATAGATTATTATTGATAATTATTAATAGTATAGTCAATGCAAAAATATGACATCCAACCAAAACCATTTAAATATGTAAAAAAGTAAGATAAATACACCAATAAGAAATTAGGATATTTGTTACAATTTAGATAAATTATTAACTAGCTAACTCTAGGAAAATAAAGTAAAAATGCCAACCAAATAACTGCTTCTAAATTGTGACAAATATCAATTTCTTAGTACAATACTTATTTTTTTTTATATATTTAATGTTTTTAATTGGATAAAATTATCACTTCCTGCAATAATTATTGTAACCTGATATAAGGATGTGCATCAATATTAAAATAGTTATTATGTATCTCTTGCTCATGGACAGGCTATTTATGACATATAATTTAATAATAATAATAATAATATTGATATTAACATAATAAAATTATTTAAAATTTCAGGAACTTGGAGTGACAAAAGTGGGGCACATCAAAAGACTCCTTCAAGCTATTAGAGACATTACTTCTAATAGTGAAAAGAAGTTCTCTTCATCATAATTGATCAAATTTTTTGTATTTTATATCATATGATAACAATTCTGTGTGTGCAGATGATAGCCTTACATAACATTCCATGGATGCAGAATCAGTGCAGTCAGCACAGACAATCCACAATTGTATTAGAACTTGGTAAAGACAAAATTAAATTTTGACAGATTTTAAAAGTAGCATGAAAACTATTTAAAAAATTTTATATATGTATATATAATATAATTTAATGTATATACATATATACATTGTTTAATTTTGTTGATCTGTTTTTAATTTTTATACTGCAAATTAAAAATACTCTTAAATATCTATTAGAAATTTATTTATTTTGTTCAATTATTATTGTGCCAACTTATTTATTATTTTTCATTTTGATAAGATCTCTTGTTGTGGTACAATAAATAATCCAATAATAGTACAACATTGTAATTTATATTCCACTAAATATGTTACTAAGTAATTTTGAAAATTACTAGTAATATAAATACCATCACTACAAACAAATGGGTCCAAGATTTGTCATATAATAATAATATGGAGCTTCACAGTTAGTGATGTGTGTAATGCTCTCTATGCAATATCCATTCTCCAGATCTACTTTTATAATCTACTCATTCTTCCCATTAGGTTTAACAGTTCAACAAGGTGCTCACTTTATACAGTTTCTAATCTATCTAATGATATTTTAATTGTATACAGTATATAAAGTTGTATGTTTTAAAGAATATCAATGTAATATTGAAATTTTCTCAAATTATATATATATATCGTTTTGTGATTATGCATATTTTATTTCAATTTTGATGTTAGGCAATAAAAAGCTGATCTATATTAAATTTATAAAAATGATTAGTAGAATGTGAAACTTATTTAGAATTTATCAAGATCTATTTTTAATGATAAAAAAAGCAGCATATTAATGTTTACTAAATTGATTTTCTTTTATGCAATAGTTAATGCAACAAGAGTTAAAAATTCATTGGGGGAAAAATTGTTTAAAAAATTTGTTAATAATTGTTTACTAGATGCATTTAACATGCAAATTTTTATATTTATTATATCAATAACAAAACTTATACATAAATCTGTACAAATTATGAAATCAATAATGCAAACTTTGTAAATATGTTTTATTGAGTGTTTTGTTATTATAATTTTGTTAATTAGCATATTTATGTATATAGGATAATAATTTTATGCTTAATCCATTTGTAGAATCTATATTAGAACTTCAACTGTCAATAGGATAAAATTTGGAAGCTTATTTATTTGAATTGAATGTTGTAAAGTCATTGAATAGAAAGTATTGATTCCTTTTGATATTTGTATAATTTTGTTTTCATTCAGTATTAAAAGACAATCAATCATTATAATGATAAAAAATATGTATCAAATTGTGATCAAAATTAAGTTGTTTCTCCCTTTTATGTATTATATACATTCCCCAACAATGCTTATAATATGCAAAAATATTTCAACAGCAGCTATTCAAATATGAAATAAATTTCTTCTGTAGATATAATGTGAAAATTGAAAAATTAAGTGTTTTTATGTCCAAGTCTCTACTTTTTTGAATATATTTGTATGTCAAAATTTTTTGTTTATTGAGTATTGGAAAATTATTAGTACTATATTATATTTGTAAATATAGCAAAATATTGATATTACAATATCTATAAATTTGAACAGTTTTGTGAATACATACATATATTAATAATTCTTACTAACATAGATTTTGTGATTATTGTAATAAAAATTTTCTATGGATTTTATTCATTTTCTATATATAAATTTGTTTTGAAATTTTTGTATTATTCTAATGCCATCTTTTTATCTCAGGGCATACTGTTCATATACTCAAATTTAATTTAATATAAAATATTTAAGATTTATTTTTTACTACTTTGATTATATTTTACAATTAGTTATTCAATAAAATTTTAGAACCAAATATTCTAAATATTTTTGACTATAAATGGAAAGAACATTAAACTCTTTTTATTTATAATCAAATATTCTAAAGCCATTAATTTATAATTGAATTTTTTTAAATAAATCCTAAATTACATAGAAATAAAAATTGTAATTTATAACACAACTGCAGATAATTGTTTTCTGAATAAAACAGTTTAATTAAACTGATTATCATTACAGTATTTAGATAATTCCCAAAAAACTTTTTTAAATGATGATGCTTATATTATTATTAATTCTTATTTTAGTACATATACTGTTATTTTTAATAGCAATTATAAAAAATAATATAACTTTTCTATGAACCAATAGAAAACTGGTTGGTTCATAAAAGCTTGTGATATTTTTTTTGTGTTGGTACTAGGATTGTTTTTATTATTCAAGTGCAATTCATTAATTAAACAAAAATTTAACATATAAATTTAATTCATGAAATAAGTAATACAATCAGAAATTAAAGATTATTTCAAATTTCAATATTTAGATTATGCATATTTTCTGTCCAAAATGTATTACCTATTATATCAACATGCAATGATATAATATTTGATTTTGAATTCTTGCTTTCATTTGACATTTTTTCCCTAATAATAATTGTACCTTTCCTATATAATTCAGGTAAATTATTATAATTTATATTAAATTCTGAAAATAATATTTCATTTTTGTCAGATGATACTGTACCACTCAATCTTTTTTCTGCTTGTTGTGCAGTCAAACCACCCTTTTGAATTAGCATCCAGAACACAGTATTATAGAGATTATTAATGTGACAGTCTGCTTGTCTCCAGCTGAAATAATCACGCAAGTTTTTATCAGTTGGATAAAGAACTACTCTTCCGTCGAAAGATGGAGGGTATTTCATTGTTTTATTAGGAAAATATTCAGGCCAGTAGTACACAAATGATGAAGAAAATAAACTACAGACATTTGTTAACAATTTATTTTGACGCCGATTGTATATATCTGTATTTCTTTTAAATGCAAAGCTATATTCGTCACTTTGGCCATAAGCTAAAACAATATCTTTGAGTTCATTCATCACAGCATATGCAGATTTTGTCATTAAATCCAAACAACGTTTATCATTTGGCTTTTCGAAATCGTGTATTTCACAAAATTTATGGAATCCCTTTCCATCTAATCTCACTATAATCCAACAGTTCTTTAAACAACGATCATCCGATTCAAAATCTTTTACATATTCAAACTTACTTTTCGCCATTTTTAAACTTGAACAAAAAAGCACATGGCATAGTACTGTCACGTGACATTGCAGTACAATCGATATCGAGACTGCTCTTAGTCACATGACATATAATCACCAATAACTGAAAAAGTTTATAGATGATGTAATAACCACCTGCTAGGCTAAATAAAGTGCAATAGGAAGAAAAATAAGTCACCAATTGATTCTGGAGATGGCGTCATCATTAGCACAGTTAACATAATTTAGATTCTGGATATTTTCTGATTATCTGTAAAAGTAGTAATTGGTTTAATATTTATTCATAAGCATGAATTTTTGGAATAGTAATATGTTTTGTTTAGTAACAGGAGCAAGCAAAGGATTAGGAAGAACTATCGCAGTACAGTTTTGCCGAGAAGCAAAACAAGATTCCGTATTTTTACTCTTAGCAAGAAATAAAGATGGGTTGGAAGAAACGAAACGGCAAATGCTTGAAAAGAACAATAGTATAAATATTATAATCAAGGTTATTGATTTAAGCCAACCAAACTCTGATCATTATCGGAAAATTTTAATGGATTCTTTACAATATGTGAAAATGTCTCCTGGTAATTTTGATCACTCAATTCTAGTTCACAATGCTGGAAGTTTGGGAGATATTTCAAAAAACGGCCAAACTTTGTCAGATGTACAGGAGTTGAGAAATTATTTTGATTTGAATTTAAATTCTGTTATTATATTGACATCTGCTTATTTGCAGTTATTTTTAAAAAATCGTGTTATTATAAATATATCTTCATTGGCTGCATTAAAGCCATTTAAAGGCTGGCATCTATACTGCACAGGTATTAAATAAAAATTATTTTATTGGCTGAAATACAAATTTGGATAATTAAAAATAATTCTGTTTATATTTACTAGGAAAATCAGCAAGAGATTCCTATTTTAGAGTTCTTGCTGAAGATGATAAAACAATATCTGTTTTATCTTATGCTCCTGGTCCATTAAATACAGATATGATGGATGAAATTTTAGAAAATGGAAGTAAAGAACAACAAGAATGGGTTTTGAGTAAGTATAGTGGTATTATTATAATAAGAATTTTCATGGAAGAATTAATAATAAAGATCTTGTATATGTTGGTTACAGGAAGCAGAGGAAGGGATAGAGAAAAAAATCTTACATAATTTAAAAGGGGATCCAATAAATTGCTTATTATTGCTTTAAGATAATTCAATGTGGAGGAGGTCTAAAATAATCAAAATTATGCTTATAAATGCCTCCTATGTAGTGTTAAAGAATTATAAACAAAGCTTTATATATAAAATCCAAAGATACTATAAGAATAATATTTTGAAATTTTATACAATTTTTTGGCAAATAAAGTTTGAATAATAATCTAGATTAGTTTCCACCTTTTTGATGATGTTGATAAATCTTAGGGTTGATTTTTTTATAATACAATGAAACCTGTCTAAGTTGGACTCATTTGGTTCCTTAATTTAAATTATAAGATAGTTCCTAGAGATTTGGATGGATATAATGTTCTTTTTCTTAACAGAAAAATATTTGTTTTGAAAATATATAAACTATGAATTTTTTTATATTTAAAATGTAATTTGTGATAATTTATCTTTGTAAATAATATTCTGTTTAATAAACACTTGGGATGAACCTTTTTAAATTTTTATATTCCAAATAAGAATACACACTTTAACAGATTCATTTCCTTTATTCATACAGAAAATGTTATCACATATCAGTTCTGGCAGATAAAGAAAAATCTCTCTCTAACTGTTATTTCTGATAACAATTTTGTGCTGTATTATTATAGACATCATTGATTCAATTACATTTGCAAATAACATATCAGAATTATCAATTTACAATAATTCTATCACATTAAAATAAATGCTTATTCAAATAATATAATTTAACAAATCATCAGAATTAAATATCAAAAGACAGTTTAATACATTTTTCAAAATTAGATTTAATAATATAAAATACATTATATTTAAAATATTTTAACAGTTTTTTATTAAAATTTAAAATATGGAATGTTTTCCTTCATATTTATAGAATATCGGTTTAATATAATATTTAAAAGATTCAATGGTTTACAATATTCTATTACAAATCTAGATTTAAAGCAATTTGGAAGAAAGCTTGCACATTTCAAAACAAAAATTGTCTGGAAAAAAGGAAACAAAATACTAAATAATAGTTTTATTTTTAACAATATGTTTGTCAATGAAAAAGTTTTCCAGAGGTAATAGTAAAAATCTCTGGAAATCTATCTTTAAGTGTTTTTGAATTTTCAAAATTTTTGATAAATCAGTGCATATAAATGTATTGTAAAATAACAACTATCAACTTGAGATGAGGATTATAAAGAATAAGATTTGAAAATCAATTATATATATATGTCTGAATTTATGATTAGAATGCCTAAGTTAAAATCAAAAAGACAAATAATTTTTCTTTTTTATATATGTCAGTTGTTCGTGATTCAGTATTTAAAGATTAAATGGGGGTATTGTTACAGAAGTATTATGAAAAAAGATACTGTAAAGAATATTCTTGTTATTTTTTGTTTGAATAGAAAAAGTACTTTTATCAAATAAAAATGAAATTAAATCAGATTAAAAATAAAAAAATTTTTGTTCCATTCTAGAACCAACTGTTATATTTAAGCTAATATTTGTTTGAATATAACAGCCAAATATGATCCTAGAATGGATTGAAAATGCTTCTATCTACTAAGTTATTTTTGATATTATAAAACTTTTATCTTTGACAAGCAATTGATAAAATCAACAAATCTAGCTATCAAAATTTAAATAATAATAATTTACTTTATAGTGTTTCCTTAATTCCAACTCAATTATAATTCATTTTTGCTTCCTAAAACAAATCTTATTTAATTTAATATTAGAAAATTCAAAAATTAATTTTATTTGTTTTATGATTAAAAATAATTTATATTAATCTAAAATGGGAATTGAAAGAACAAGAATAAAAATTTCTTCATCCAAAGGAATGCATAAATTTTTTATTATATATTATTTTGGAATGAATAATAAATGTTACAATTATAATAAACTTTGATATGAATACTAATATTTATTTTCATATTCTTTTTAATTTCTATTAACATTATTTTGTCCATCTCACATAAGAAACAAATGCCTTAAAATAAACTATTTGTATAATACTGTACATAAAAAAGTGATGCAGTAACAAGTGTTTATATTTAAAAAGTATATAAAGATATTTATTTTAATAATAAAATAATAAATTTAGACATATTTCATTATTATCTAACTGTATATTGCATCAAATATATATAAAATAGTAATAGGAAAATTCCTGAGGATCAAATAGTATTGTAAATATTTAATAGCAAAATTATTTTTGCACATTAAAATATTTGCATTTATTAATGGTTATCAATGATAACTATTAGTAAATCAGTTTACCTATAACAGATAGATTTCATTATTATTTTTTGTTCTATTATTGTATGTATGTTTCATTATTTTTGAATTTATATTTAAGAAATGGTTTAAAATTTTTGGAGAAAATATTCTAAATTTAAATTTTATTTCAAAATATTATATATATAGTTATATGTTAACTAAGAACTCTAAATTTATCAAAATATATTGGAATATCTAAAATTTTTTGATTACAATTTCTTCACAAGGATCATGCTATATTGTCAAGTATCTAATTATTTGAAATTTTCTCTATTGGAAAAGAAAGAGTAACATTTAAAAGATTAGAAAATTCCTTAAAAAATTTTCTATCCAAAGAAAAAAATTATTTCATAAACAATATCTATTAAAAATTACTTTTAATATCATTGCTAAATAAAATTTTTTTGAAAATAACATTTCAATACAAATGTTAATTTTTCACTTTAAGAAAATATAGTATACAGGTTTTTTTTTGAGTTATGAACATAAAATTTTATTTTCAAATGTGAAGAAATTTCAAAAACCTTTTAATAATTTTAAACAATAATATAGTAGAATGCTCTAGCAACCAATATAATGTGAAATTATAAAGTTAGTGAACATATTATGGCAGTATTTCAAGATGGCAGTGATTACACCAAAAAATCCTTGCTTTATAATCAGAACTTTTGGTTCAAATTTGTGAAATAATAAACTTCTAATTGGTCTAGTTCTGAAATATATTACAAAATGTATTTATAAAGATATTTTAGTACTTTTAGGGGCCAAATAGTAGTATCAGAATTGCAAACTAAATTTATAGATGAATACATTCATAAATTGAGGAGCAATTGTAATTGATTTTGTTCACATTCATTCATTTCCCACACTATTTGACCAAGCTTTTGTCTCCTGCAATATTTTATATCCTTGTACTTTGTCTTAAACTGTTTATTACCTATTAGCAATTACAAATCATAAACAACTGGAACTTTTAAAATTTTCACTTGAAATTATCAAATATTTGTCAACAATTGAATATATATTATTTATTATGTATATATAAATATGAATGATAATAAAATTAGTGGAATTATTCAATTAAAAATATTCTATATATTTTTAATTTTTTTCAAAATCAGCAACAAAAATAATTATCACCATCAATTTAACATTTTCCATTATCAGAAATTCATATGAAAGAATATCAAATACCCATCACAAAAGTATTAATGAAGATTATGGCAACTGGAATTATTTGTTTTTAAGGTTTTTCATTTTGGAAGCTCTTGAAATTATATTACTTGCATAGCGTTATGATTTGCATGAAAACAATTTAATTGAGTTATTTCATTAAAAATTATGCATAAATTTTTAGTTTTTGTATTGCTAATTCCTGCATGTTTAGAATTTGTGGGGAAATCTTATTATTATGTTGAATGTAATTTTCAACATTTTCTTTCATTTTTTATGTGAATCCCCACTGTTGATTTGCCATTATGCAAAAATTATTTGGAAATTTCTATATTTTATAACTCCATGCACAGTTTGTAAGACAATTGTACAGTTATTATTTAATTTTATCACACATTAATTTTTGATAGTCATAAAAATAAAAAATTGTATATTTTTGTTAGCTTTTAGAATGTACCCCTTTTTTATATTGTTTTGTATAACACTATTTAGCAGTACATGAGATTTTATAGAACCTAACTATCATGTTATGGAAATGTTACATGTAGTCAACTCAAAATATTATTATTCAAAAATTCTACATCCATTTGTTAAAAATATGAATGAAAATGAAATACAAAATTCATATTTTTAGCAAAATATTGCAATAATACACAAAGCACATTGTTTTATTATTATTATGTTATAGTACATCAAGGTGGGCACGGAATATTTCCGGGTCAAAGTGCTATGTCGGACACGAGTCAAGACATAGCTACAATTGAATTTATATATAATTCATTTTTATGCAATAGTGATTAAAACATTCTAAATGCATATTTGGTTTATAATAAATATTTTTATAGTTTAAAATTTAGAGTATAATTTAAGATAAATAGAATCATATGTGTAATATTATAATACAGCTGTAGGATTGGTTTAAGTTTCTTGCTTAAAATCTAATTATTTATATTAGAATCCTTAATAATTTCAAATACAAATATTCAAATACTATGTTTTCCAAAATACCACTAATATAATTAGAAAATTTGTAAGTTAATCATTTTAAAATTGAAAATAACTGTAATTTCAGAATTGAAAACAAATGAAACTTAATTAAATCATATTTGTATAGGATTTTCTAATGAATTAACTATAAAACTACAGTATTACAAAACTTTGGCTTTGCATAATTTTGCCACTATAATAAATTAGTAAAAAATTTTATGTATTTTATAAATTTTGCCTATTATATAAGAAAAATTAATTTAATGAAAATATAATTAACTCATATAATTAATAAGATTGAGATTCTCCATGTTCAATTTAATATCAAATAATTGCACATTAAAAATTTCTGAAATCAAGAATTTTTAATTACATAGTTTTAATTTTTTGTTTGTCTAGAATCACGAAATGATGGGGGTTTTGTTTCTTGTGATGCAACAGTGATCAAGCTGATGGATATTATTGGAAAAGGAAGTTTTAAATCTGGAGATCATATTGATTTTTATGACAATTTGTAATATAAATATTATAAATATTCATTGTTAATAGATTTAACTATATTGAAGTTTAAAAAAAAATTAAATTTTGAATGTAAAGTGATTTTTGTATTTATGATTTCTCTTTGTAGTTTTGGTTTTATAACTTTAATACAGTTGGACCCTATTAACATGCAGTTCAGTAACATGTGGTTTTACCATGGCTACTATGATAAGCAATCACTCCTAGACATCTTCATCATTAAATCTCATGATCAGTGAGATTAGCTGCATGTTCAACCATTTTGTATTGGTCAAATCACACAGAAAATTCATATCAATGTTGGAACTTATATTATCGCTCAATTTATTAATACTGTAACTTGTGGTTCACTTAACCTGCAGTTTAGTAACCATGTGCCCCGACACCATGTGCTAATAGGGTCAGACTGTAGTTATGAAAAACTAAAGTTAACAACATTTTGAAAATTATTTTCTAATACAGAGATTTAAAATGCTAATTTTTAAATTTCATTATTTATTATTGAAATTTTTATATAAAACTGATACTACATTTGAATAAAATCTGGAATTTTCAATCAACAAACCAACTAAACGCTTTCCAACTAACTTAAATTTCAAAATATGATATCCTAATTTTTTATAAATGTTTCTCTAGCTTATACACACAATGCTTTTTATTGGCATATAGTTAGTATTATAAAAACAGAAAATAATATAAAAACATGTATAAAAAGAAAAATTTGGTTCATGACTCCATATATATATGTATATGGATATATATATATCCTGTATTTTTAATTTCTGTAAATAAGATACACTTAGTGTTATATCTTTAAAATCTGAATTTCTGAATTAAATACAATTTGTATGTTCTTATGGAAATATGCAGAATGCATATAATCCTGAACTTCAATCGTAAATAAACTAAAAAATGCTTTACCGTAATCATTTGGCCAACTCAGAACTGTCATAAGAATTGTTCCATATTTTTTACAATTATTATTTTTCTTAACAAAATGAGGATATATATCCTCATTTTGACAACAAAAGAACAGTTGCTAATCATAGAAAATTAAATTATATATACACTGTATTGAAGAATCAAACTAGACATAAAATTTTATAGATATTTTCAATGTCATATTTAACTTTCTCAGAGCCTGAAGTGCTATTAAATAATGGTGCTCTCAACCAGAATAAGAATTTAAAAATTTGCAGATAATGTTGGCTGGATTGATCATGTGAAAATACTTTGGCTTTCCATTCTAGAGGACTCTAGTTCGATTCTCTGAGTTTACTCCTTTGAATTATTATTCATGAGGTGAAGATCCTGCCTGTTGATCTCAATCCTCTACAATCTCGCTAACTTTTCTGCAAGGGTGGAGAACCTATAGCAGGGTTGTTATGGCCCCATCACTTGATGCCACTTTTCAAAATCAATGGTAATTATTATCTATTAGCCAAAAAATATGCATAAAAAAGTAAGACCCCGCTTAACGCTGTTTCGATATAATGCGGTTTTTTCGAATTCTATATTTTTATTTCATTGAACAAGTCAAAATTTATTATGCAGATAATAAAATAATTTAAGCAATCAGGGATCTTTACCAAGATTTCTCAACTTCGGTTCTACAAGAAGTCATTAAAAGTTCCGTTATAAATCTGATTGAAAAGAAAATAAACGTCATTTTTCGAACTTCGTACACCGCGCAAAAAGAGAAAACAATGAAGTTTCTTCTACTTTACATTATTTGCATGTATTAGAGTTGATATTCTTTATGAGGACGAGGAATCACACCAAAAGAACAGGATAAAAGTTGCCAAAATAAACACATCCATAGAAAAAAAAACATTTTCTACTAAAAAAGTCATTATTTATTATTGGATTATTATATTTACAACTACAGCTACTGATCATGATAACATACTGTGAGTTGAGTTATAATAATTTTTATGCAATTTTATGCACATTTCAAAAATGTAGATTTCACATGATTATTTAATCTTTATGATAATTTGAACGAGTGATATTTTATGCCCTGTTTCCTTCCGATGAAAGATATAGTATCAGATTTTATTACATTATACAATGTTCAATGCATGCATTTGTATTTTAATTACTTCTTTTTTTTTTCTTTTCATCTAATTTTATTCTTGATCTATATTGCTTCTGCTGTTCGTAATTCTGCTTGCGATTTTTAAATCCGAACTTTTTTTGATTTATGTTCATTTCTATTTTGAAATATGATAATATTATTAGCACAAAAATAAATATTTTATTCAACAAATAATACAGTCGAACCTCTATTACTCGAATTTTCGATAAGTCGAAGCAATTCTCGTTTTCCGAATGGCCTTCCAATAATATGCATTTGTATTCGTCTCTTTAAGTCGAATTTCTATAAATCGAATTATTCGATATCTCGAAACTTAATTTATGTTCCCAGAAATTTTGTTTATTCTATAACTCGAATTTAAATTTGTTAGATACGATAATTACAGATTACGTATTAATTTTTTATTTTTGTATGACCAACCATCATTAGGAGAATTTGATTTCGAATAAACTGTGATGCGTTCGTCATACTATAATTGCTAAATTGTTAAAAGTAGCCAATATAGCTTGACATTCAGATGCACTTTGACTGGCATCACTGATCTGAAGCCGGAATCGGGCATCTGACTGTAGTGATGGGCGAAATGATTCTTTTCAATGAATCGATTCATTTGATTCCATTTGACACTACCTGCTAGCTGAGTGACCAAGGCCGAGTTCCTGTCATTTCACTCACATCAGCAGAGCTGTTATCACGTATTTTTCAATGTTTATCCTCTTCTCCTTGTAATTCTTTTAATTTCAAAAATTCAATATGACATCTAAGAGGAAGAATGATAAAGCAGCAAAAAAGATGCAAAGTTTTGATATTATCTCAGAAAATTGAAATTTTAGATAAGTTGAAAAATGGTACGTGTGTTTCATTGCTTGCAAGAAATCAAGCATAAGAACACTTTATGAGAAGCACTGAAAAACTCTGTGCTCCTTTGCTGTGAAACTTTTAAAGAGTTGTGTCAGTCATTATCACAAGCAAAAATCACCAGTTTCTTAAAAAAATAATTGTTTATGTACCTACTTATTAAGCAGTAGTAAAAACCTTTCAATTAACATTTGTTTCATTTTCCCCTGTTAATTACCACTATATTTAGGTTTGTTTAAATTATACCTAACACATTTTTTCCATAGAAAGTTAACTCTGTGGAATGCGATTTTGTCGTGCAAGCACTGTATTAATGATATAATTCCTGCGTTCAGCAAGGATTTATTATACTTTAAGCCTCTTCTTCCTGTTCATATGCCTCCAAAGTTCAAATGCATTTCACTATTTTTTCTAATTTTTTGGCAGTTTCTGTTGTATTTATTCAACCACTTGCTAAAAAAAAAAATATGGACATTTAGCTTATTTTCTCAAATATCGTATGTACACAGACAGTCTCTCTAATATATGGACTGTTCATCCTAAATACAGACATACGATGATCCTATCTATATAGCAATCTTTGAGAATAGGCTTAATACTAGTTTGTCTCAGTTATGATTAAAAATTTTAAATTAAATTTATGATTATGAAAAATGACACAGTAAATAGAATAAATTTTCTATTATTAGTTCATTATATTAAGAAATTAAATATTATTAATATTTAGAGTTTTTAATATATTTTATTAATTTTTAGCTCAGAATGAAGAAGAATGTCCTCAAGAATTATTAGATCAATCTTCAAGTGAAAATGCTGCAGTAATTACTCAAGAAATTTTATCTCAAGAAATTAATAAAGATGAATCACATGATTTGGAGACATTGAAAGAAAATAATTCCCAGACTTTGTCTTTAGAAAGTATTGAAGGTAAATCTGAAAAATAAAAAAAATTTAGCTATTGTTATTTCAGATTAATAAAGTATTTTTAGTTTAACAAAAGTTGTGTAATAATTTTCAGCAGACACTCTTTTACAACAAGTAAATGATGATAGTCAACAACTTTCTGATACGATTGAAAATAATAAAGAATCAATGAATAAAAGTCCATCTGTAAATGAGAGTATTATAGAAGAAACTAGAAACATAGGTGAAGAGGAAGGTAAAGAAAAGAAAAGAATATCAGAAAAGTCAAATCCTGAAGAGAAAAGTCAAAATAGTTGCATTAATGAAATACGTATGTGTGATCTTCCTTCTGACAGTCAGTTAGCAGAATTAGGATTTCCTGGAAAAATTGGACATTATTGCCATTTATGTGATGCTGTAATTAAAAGCTATGCTCTGTATTACTTGCATATGCATAATTTGCATGATTTAGAAAAGAGATTTCAATGCATTATTAGTGCATGTGGTCGCACATTTCGAAATACAGCAGCTTTCCAACGTCATGCTATGCAACATAATCAAAAGTCTGAGAGTTTCTGTAGTATGTGTGACATGGTGTTTGGAGATAATGAAGTTCTTCAGGAACATTTATTAAGTCCTGAACATGCTAATAAATATATGAAAGTACAAGTATGTATGATATTGTATAAAAGAAAAGGTTTAATTATTCTATTAAGTTATATAGTTTATATTTTATCTTAATTTTATTTAGGAGAAATACAATCGAACAGAACCTCGAAATTACCGATGTAAAGTCTGTCATAGTTGGTTTGGTCTTTTTGCCACATTTGTCAAACATATGGAAACTGAAAGTCATCAGTATCAATGTCAACATTGTGGACTTCTGTTTGTGCAACCAGGTCCAAGAAGGAATCATATTCAGAGTATACATCCAGAGCTAGCAAATGTCTGTGAGGTACATTAGAAATTACTATATTGTTTACAAAAATAGTCAATAAATAATATAAAATTTTATTATATTAACCCGTTCACTGCCTTAGATTTTTCTAATTAAGCCTCGTTAATATGCAAAAAAAAAAAAACAAAAAAAAAATATAAATTGTGATATCTCGCTTAATTTGCATTGAATTTTTTTGAAATTTTCATAATTTATTACATTTTTTATTGTGATTCTAACGATGTAACAAATTTTTTCAAATTTTATTTCTTTCACAATTTTTCCTTCATTATATGAGATCAGAGAAAACACGATTTTTATATATGAAATCTTAGCCATCTAATGAAATATTTGGTATTTTCTGATAGTGGCAAGTTGTCTGAATAAAATGAGGTAGGAATGAAGAAAATCGAACAATAGTTTAAAAAATTATCGGTAAAAAAAAAATGAAGTATTACGTAACTTTTAATTAATTTAGTTAGTTAAATAATTAGTCAAAAATTGACAAAAATTTATTAAAATAGAGTAGAACGTAAAGTAAAATCCCGAACGTTGGGGAGTGGGAGATGGGAGAAATAAGATGTTAAAATATCCGCTTTGAATTTAAGCCGCACCTAAATTTTACATCTTAAAAATTTGAATAAAAAGTGCGGCTTAAATTCGAAGTAACGTGGTATTTTATTTATCATTATTTTGTATTATTTTTTAATTCTCTTTAATGGTATTTGAATTTTTTTTTCTTTTATTACCGTTAGTAACATTGAACTCATATCAATTATTTTCAGTTGCTTTGTCTCCTAATGGGTCATAAAAATATATGTGAATTTTATTCAAATCAGATAATATATATTCGAATTATCTGATAATAGACAGAAAGTGAGGCAGATAAGTCTAATTCGTATATGGTTTTATTCCATTTTTGAATGGAAAGAATGGAAAAAAAATTTTTTTTAAGAAATTTATGTAAGATAAGATCTTAGATTTTTAAATTTATAATTTTTTCACTGAAAATAAGAAGAAAATATATTGATTTTGATGATATAATTTAATTAAAATATCTTCGGTTATAAAAATTTATTATTATTAATTCGTTTATTTTACTATTATAACACAATATTAGTATTTTTTAATGCCACTTTTCAATTACGTTCTGATTACAAAGTGACGGAGCCACTTCAAAATTGAATTCAAGTCTATCGTGAATTGCCGCATCTGTGCAGGGACCAATCGGAATATGAAGAGCGAGTCAATGGGCCGAATCCTGATCACTCATGAAAATTTTCCGAATCATGGAATCCAGATTCGATTCCAGTCTCTCGATGGGAAAACCATCACTTATACATGCGAACAATCTATTCAACTGTAATATTTGAATAGATTGTTCTGATAGATTATCTGATTTTTAAATTTTACTGTATTTGTAATATTCTAATAAAAGAATCTAAAATGGGGAACAAAAGTTGGATTATCTGATTTTTAAATTTTACTGTATTTGTAATATTCTAATAAAAGAATCTAAAATTACTTATTTTTCATGAATTCAAATATAATAGCTCTAATTTCAAGAGGGGCGTTGGTACGTAAAAAGAAAGAAAAATAATAAAAATAGAATTCCGTAGGCCCTCGGTATAACACGGAATAATATTACGTAGAATGTATTCCCTAGCATATATGGTGGAGTAAACTGTATTTATTTAAAAATATATACATAATTATATTAATTAATCAATTTGTATTTTACTTTTTAATTTGAAATGAAGTAGTAATATGCATATATGAATGTTAAAATTTTAAAAATTATTTTAAAAAAATTTTAATTTATGCATCAAACTCTTTCAATCATTGTTACGGACTAGATCAGTCACTCATAACTGTAGCACTTTGTAATAACTTATGGCATTGCGGAATGATTCTGTTGGGCAAGGCCAGATTATATATATTGCATTCATTTATATAAAGACTATTGCTGGTACAAGGAATATATCAATACAATCAGCAGAATAGATCTTATTGACTAATTTACTAAAGACTTATCGATAGATCAGAAAAAAAAATTGATTCTGGATTACTTTAATAAAAAATTTGTGAATGGAATATTCCAAAATCATGTGATTTCATTCATTCATAAAATTTTCCTTGATTATATCAAAGAAAATTTTATGAAATTTCTGAATGATGGCGATTATAGAAAGAAATGCATATTAGAATTAATTTATTAGTTTAATATATATTAGTATTAGTTAAAAGGTAATTTAGGTATTTGTATGATTAATTTTTGAAACCTTTTCAAGATAATTTGGGATTGATTCATCAATAGTTATTATTATATGTTCAGACGAATTAATTAATTACAAATCTGGCCAATTTTTGAGGCGGTAATGAATAATTTTAAAAGTTCAATACTTTGCAGCTATTCAGTAAATTTTAAAATAATACATAATTTAGTGTATTCTAATAACAATTATTTTAAAGAATACAAAAAATCAATTAGTTATTAGTTAAGCCGCCATATCGTATATATTTTATAACATATCTAAGGACGGAGGCTGTCGATACTATATATGGCTCAACCGAAAGGTTGAAGGAAATAATATAACTCAAAAATAAAAAGAAAGAAAGAAACATAGCGGTATTATTACTTATAATTTGGATAAACGAGAAAAATACATTACTATTTCAAATTTGTAATATTAACCTCGTAACTATATTTTCAATTGAGTTGCGAGTTATATTAGTCTCCTTCAGGAAATTTCTATATGTAGCAGTTTTATTAATGCTGATTCCATTTGATTCATTGGAATGTAATATGTAATGATAATTCCAACTTTCTGAAAGAATATCATTAAATATTTATATCTAAATATACTCTTTCCTAAATATACTCATAAAAATTTAATTTAATAATTTTGAAAAATCTTCATAATTGTTTAAAAATGTGAAATCATACAACAGCAATTTATCTTGAAAATGTTTCTTACGTCTAAAATGAAATATAGCTACTTTAAAAATACATTACTTACTGTATATTTAGGAATTGGAAATCAGGATTTCAAATAAAAACTACTTATATTCAATTTCAATATATAGTTGCTGTATTTTTTAATGAAATGAAATATTAATTAATAATATTTTATAAATAAAATGAAAGCTTTTTACTTCAATATAAATTTTTTCTTTAAAATCGATATGATTAAAAACATTCAAAAGTTGTAATTTCAGATTGGCAACACTTACTTGTTTTTTAAGAACAGTTAGGTAAGCGGAACTGAGGGTGAAGCGTGATTCAAATTTTAAGTATTTCTCGAATAAGTTTTTACAAGCTATCGTAGAGAAAATTCTTTTTCATTTTGGATTATAAACCACCAAAAATAATATTTGAATATTGGCGGGAGAGTACCTCGTGGTACCCAGAATTCCGGGAGAGGCGCACGCAGGCTGACAAGTACAATACAAGTTGTCGATCGCCATCATGTCCACTCAGGTATCGTCACTAAACGAAAGGAAAAAACAAAAATCAAATCATTGTATTTTGAACAATTATTATACCGTCTAATTTAGTTTTTCACATTGCAGGACTATAACAGCGAAAATCAACCGCGTACATTGTAAGTATAATCTCCTTTTGTCTCGATCATTGCTATGTATTTGAACCATGTGTTGTTCGGTTTAATTCTTTTTTTATAAATTAAATTACGTTTTTTTATTTAGATACGTCGGTAATTTAGATCCTTCAGTTACAGAAGAACTTATTTTAGCCCTTTTTACTCAGATAGGTCCAGTAATTGGTTGTAAAATCATACACGAGGTAAGTGGTTATAAATGGCAGTTTTGACATTTTATGACAAACAATTGCGTATTTTGATAAAAATCTAAATTCAGATAAGAAAATAAAATATTTATTTATCATCAATATTAATTCAATGGTAAAATTAAGCCATAACACTTTATTCTTTTCTCTCTGACAAAACTGTACAATATATTGTATGAGTTCCTCCTAAATAATATAAAATGGGTTAAAATGTTTTAATAATTATAATTAGTTTAGCCATAAATATTAATAATTTAAGTCAAATTTTAGTTAATTGTAATGCTAAAAGTTATATTTAGTCATGCTGCAGATTGTTATAAATTGGCTTATTGCATACAGTATTCTTTAAATTGTTTAGAAAATAAAATGTATATGGTTTACAAAATCTTATTTAATAATTATAAATGTATATTATAGTGGCTAAAACAAACCAAAATTAATTTCTCTAATCATGTGCAAACTCAGCATCTCTTCATATTGTAATGAATTAAATATTACTATGTAAAATTGTGTTTTTAGGCATAAAAAAACATATTTCCTATTCTAAAGTATTCTATTAGCATTTTCTAAAAAATATCAGTTTCAAAGAAACCAATTAATAAAAAGACTAATACAGACTTATGGAATTTATACCCACAGTGATATTCATGCAAATTTTTTGTGTATATAATATCTTAAATGTATCTCATACTAGTTTGTTTCATTATGTTTCTATTGTTTTTAATATTAGAAATTGTTTTATATAATCTGTTAATTATAAACAAATTAAAAATTTAAACTTTATATTTAAATGTTGTTTTCTAAAATAGAGAAAAGAATATTCTTTTGAAATATGACTTTAAAAAGTAATTGAATAGTATGTTATTTTTGATTAGTATATTAAAGACTTATGATTTGATTTTAAGCATCAGTTGCCAATCTATATAATTGTCAAATTATCAGTTATCTTAATACTTTGCAGAAAACAGTCTGAAATTTGCTTTCTAATATCTCTAATAATTTTTAATTAATTATAATCTTGCACTCGTTGAAGTATTTAAATTATTTGCAAGTATACTTCAATATAAATATAAAAAAATAAACAATAATGTCATCAATTGCTTATTACATTTATAAAATCAAATTGATTATGCTAATCATACTCAGATCTATTTCTACAATCCATCATTAATCGATGTTTCATTAGTATCTAAATAAAATAATATGGAGCAAATGGATAACTAATTTAGTCAGACAATAGGATGAAACTGCAAAGTTTTCTCTTTTTATATAAGATATGCTTTCTTAAACTTTATAATTAATATTACATTTATAAGTAAAAAAAATCTAATCATGCCTTTTAAAAATAATTATAAAACATTGATTATATGTAACTGCATTTATATTAATGAATAATAATAAATATTATAATATGTTCTTAATATATTATTCACAAACTTAAATTTTTCGAAATCATTACTCCAGGCATCATGCATAAAATAAACTTTTGTAAAAGTACTATATTAATCATTAGAAAGATCACCTGATAAAGCGTAGGCAACATTTGTTAAACTGTAGGTATTTAGTTTAGATTTTTTGGAGTAATCTTATTAAAAAATAGAAATTTAAAAATTATAATGCATTCTCAATTAAGAATTCTTTTACATTAAAAACTGATTTTATAATTTATTTATTTAATGACAATAAGTATCGGTAGATGACGCTAAGTGTTAAAGTAAAATAAGACCTGTTTTATAACAAGCGTACTGTATTTCTACCTGTCACCTTAGTCTTTATTTTTCTAACGATTACACATAAATCCATTATCGATGATAGTTCAGTTTTTTTTTATGTTCAAATATATTGGCAATAATGGTGAAGGAATGACATACAATTCAATAGATACATTCACAGATATTAATGAGGCTGTGCATTTCCCTGTAGAATTTTTAAATTCACAGAATCCACCAGGATTACCTTCTCATAAATTAAAGTTTAAAGTCGGAATTCCAGTAATATTTCTTAGAAATTTAGATGCTCCACGTTTATGCAATGAAAAAGACTTTGCATAAAATCATTAAGACAAAATCTGATAGAAGCTACAATCATCACTGATTTTGCAATTGGAGAAACAGTTTTCATCCACGTATACATTTGATTCCAACAGATTTTTCTGTCCAATTTAAAAGACTGCAATTTTCTAGAAAGGTTTGTTTTGCAATGATTATTTTAACAAAGCACAGGGACGGTCCTTAAAAGTTGTAGGCGTTGATTTAAATACTGATGGTTTTTTAAACTGATAATAATCCTAACTTCTATATAGAGATTTCTATACATAGATAGCCTGCTTATTGTTTAAAAGTGAAGCTGTAAACGATGAGGTACTTTCACGAATGTATATGCTATAGTAAATTGACTTTATTTTGGTGGCCAGACGTATCCCATTTATTTTAGTAAATGTGATAAGCAGATCCTAATAGTTAATGAAAAGGGTGTAGTACCCAAATATGAGGATATTAAACCATTTTTTTATTATAATTTTTTATAAATACACGTTTTCGATAATTCCAATGAAGTCCTCAAAATACTCCAATTTTCTCATTTTCCTAATCGTTTAATGTTTCAAGAAAGGAAAAATAGATTTAAAGTGTGGGACCGAGGACGGTAATTGGCACACAGGCGTTAGGCCTAAATGCGATAAAAGTCAGGTTCTGTCACCAGTCTGATCGTAGCCGACAAACAAGCGAGCGGTATGTCTATTTAGCGCGTGAGTAAGGACGGGTAATAATTGTGCTGATCGGCAACTCGACAAAAGAGTACGTTCGTCGAAGAACAACTTCCTTTATTCAGAGAAAGATCTCTATCACAAACTGCTGTGACAGATAATCATCATATTGAGAGAAAGAGATACCTGGAATACAATGCAATACTGTATCGTCCAAGAGATCCACAATTTTTACAGTCGAGGACGAATGCCGGACAATGTTTGAACAATAGTCTTTAGTCCTTATTATACAGTATTTAGTCCTTTAGATGGGATTCAAGGGCACGCACTAGAAGGTTTTCTGTAGAGTTGAACGGTTGACTGTTGAACAACGAACAACTAACTGTCAGTTCTATGTTGCTGCTTCCGAGGGAGACGAAGAATTCTAGCGGATGAACTAGCCGCAAGAAGACTTGTTAACTCCGGACCCAAGTGGGAATGGCTTGTAGAATACTGCGGAGAAGATCAGCGAGCGATGAACGAGAGGAGAATTTCGGAGATCGAGCGGGAACGACCGGAGGGTACCTGGAACCAGCGGCTGTCGTGAAATCGGACGAAAACCGCTGCCGTGAACTCATAGAACTAGAAATCGGGAACAAGCCGATACGGTCGTCGCGGAATAAGCCGATGCGGCAGTCGTGAAGCTCAGGAAACGTAAACTCTGGCTTTGTTCCCAGCGGTTTCCTTTGTTCAGCAGCTTCCGGTCAGTTTAAGATCAACTACTTCGGTAGCTTCACAAAGGTCAGAGCAGAATAATAAAAGTAGGCTATCTATGGTATAGAATCTGTGCTTTTATATCCTTAACTTCATGTCAATGAGCGGACCCCATTGCTAAATACGCAATGGGATCCTCTCATTGGCAATGCAATGAGGGGACCCCATGCGCAATGTTAGAACTGATTTCTGATTAAGTTTTTTTGTGATAAATTACTAATTGCTTATTTTTTATTTGTATATTTATAACAAAAATTTTTTATTACCAAAAAATAAAATAAATAAATTCCAGAGCGAGGACGCGAATCTACGACCTCAAGCATCGAAAGTGCGCGTTCTAGCGTAGCGCCACTGAAGCCCCAACATAATAGATTTTTTAAGGTTGTGTCCCACGTACAAGCGACGCGACGCTGTACGATGCGATACTACAAATGCTATGCTATGCTATGAGCAGTACCGGCTCTAGAGCTTTTAGCGCCCCGAGCTAAAATTTTTGTTGCGCCCTCTCAAATCGTCATTATTTTTATCATTTTGTTTGCGGTCAACAGATTTATTGCGTATTGATAAATTCTTTGAACTTGTATATCTTTATTACCATTGATTATATTGTTTATTACATTGTTGCATGAATCCTTGCCCTCTGACCGGGCGGCCGCCAAATCTGCTCACTGTATAAATTATATGTAAAAAAATAATTGTCTTACTATAATAATAATAATAAAACGCACCAGTGCCCTTTGGTGCCCTGAGCGGGCGCTCCACTCGATCATATGTTGAGCCGGCCCAGGCTATGAGCAACAGTCTGTCCCATGAGAAGCACTTCTATATCGTCTATAATGAAATATCGTCCCACTATTTATCTACTAAATGCTGATTATGATAATTTTTATCTCTCATTTTCCATAACACAATATTTTTTATAAATTTCACTAATTAGAATCTCTGAATCGAACTCGGTAGCCATGATATTGATAATTTGCTTCTGTCTCTTCAGAAAACAAACTAGTTTGTATTTCATTACAACAATTTGTATAAAAATAATTTATATATTAAATAGTTTATATTTCAGTTACAGACTAATTTGCATTGAATTCGTAACAATACAAACTAGTTTGTATAATATTTCAGTTACCGTTCGCGGCGCTACGGTAAATGAAATATAGTCGATTCCGCTTAATTGGGCCACTGGTTAATTGGGGCAGCCGCTTTTTTGGGCCAAATCTCAAAGAATGGAAACCAAACTAATAAACTAATACATAATTTAAGCGTTTAATTGGGACAACTTTTCGCTTAATTGAGACAGTAGCAGGAAAGAAATTTAGAAATTTTTGACATATTTTAGATTTTTCAAAAGTATGTCAACACTATGTACACTATTATTTGGCAACATTAGCATGATGCGAATCAGTATTTATCGTCATGCATCTGGCAAGTATGTGTCGGCTTAAGAGTCTACTATTGCTGTATCAAGCGATATTTATATACATTGTCGATTTTATTTAAATTTTTTAAATCTTGGCCAAAATGCCAAGAAATGATTTTACACTTTCAAGTAAAATTGCTTTGCTGAATAAATTAAAAGCCAGCCATCTAATATAATCCATCGTAGACTCGTTGATATAACTGGTGTACCAAAATCAAAAGACAAAAGACAGACTACACTCGATGCATTTTTGCAGAATTAAAATTTGAAATTGTAAAATTTGTCATGTATGTATTATTTTTTCTTCACTATTTGTAGTACAAATATTTTCTGTATTTGGTTTTAATAAAGCATTAAATATGTATCTAATTATTACTGTTTACCTGATTATTTATTTACTTATGTATTACATATTTTATTTTAGAATTTATTATTAGTTCGTTTAATTGGGTCAGCCGCTTAACTGGGCAAAAATGGATTAGTCCCAACGTGTCCCAATTAAGAGGAATCCACTGTATTTGTTTATACGCGGCGCTACATGTGGACGTGTCAAAGTTATGTCTATTGGTTTGTTTTCTGTCGCTCGTAGTATGGCATCGTGGAGCATTGCATCGCTTGCATGTGGGACACGGCCTAAGAAGCGTCATTCGTGTGCCAAAACTTAAATTTGGATTTTCTCGTAAAAGAGACAAAAGCGGCAGCGCTCACTTTGGGAAATGATACATCAAGGGAAATAAATTGAATTTACCGGAAATTATCAAAAATTGGCCCATAATCTTGCCGTCTCCTTGTTAGAAATATAACATTCTAATGAAGAAAGAGTAATTAACAAACGATGAAAACTGAAAATTAGAATTATGCTATATATTAATATATAGTATTTATACAGAATTGAATTTTGAAACAGCCTTACAATATTTGAGGAAAAAAATTTGAAGAAATTTTCTAGGATAATTATCAAAATAAACTAAGTTTAACATCTAAACGATCGAATACGATTTAAATTTGATTAAATCATTAATAGTATATTTTATCAGCATGCTTTAAAGAATTTTAATATGTTTATTAGGATAAGAAAATATTTCAAATAAATATATTGTCAATTTTTTGAAAATATATGGATAATATATTAAAAAATTTAATTGATATATTTATGAAAACAGTTTTCTAAAATTTTTCTGAACTAATTAAGAATTTCTTGAATGTAATATTTTATTCAGTTATCGTTTCCTTTTATTATTAAGAAGACTCAGAAGACTCGCTTTCGCTAGGGGAAGGCGTCTCAATAGACTTTTCTTCAACATTTTCACGAATTCCGCGAAAAAGACATATAGAACTAATAATTGCTGCTCCCTAAAATAAATATTAAAATTAAGTTTCATATAAAAATTTATTTTGATAACAGTTAGCTTACAAGTTAGACTGACCTGTAGACAAAATGCTGTTAAAGTTACGCTTGCAATAATTATAATATTCTTCTTCACAAAGTCAATTATAGTCTCTAAACATCCCTATATGTATAAAAAAGTTATAATAATTAAGAAGTTTAATTCTAAAGAAAAAATTCAAAATTTCATTGCAAAAATAAAAACGAACATTTTCATAATGTTTTGGAGGATTTGATTTGTCATTACAAGTTTCTGGAATAGGAATATCTTGTTTTTCATAATCGTCTTTAGAAGTGATACCACAACAATGTAGCTAATTATGATTTGAAGAAATGAATATTTTATAAAATAAAATATTGCTGATATTCTTTATTTAACAATAATGTAAACTTTATTACCTTATCCTGTATTAAATCTAAAAACTGTCTTTTTACTGGATCATTTAAATCTATCTCAGTATAGTTTCCTTTTAGAAATGTTTCTAATTTATCCTTTAACTTAAATATAATGGTAAATATATATTAAATAAAGATATCTTTAAAGTTTTATACTAAATTTATAAAAAAAAATGCCTATTTACAATTATTTCTGTAGAATTTTTCAATATTAACACAACAAAAACAATTTCAAGAATCAATAAAATACTCTTGATTATTATGAACTGTAAAGAAAATTAGAATTTAGTTTTTATAATTATTTCAAATAAAAAATAAATTTTATTAATATAATACTTACAAAACATAATAAGTACTGATTTTCACGCAATACTGCACAATAACCTAAGATTCCTAATAAAAATAGAAACAGTCCTATTCCAATTATGAGATATATGGCTGGATTAATGACACTTATTGAAAGCTGAGAAGTAATTTGTGATATTTTGGGATTAACTTTGATCATTATTCCAAGAAAAGATATTGCAACTCCTGATAACTAGAAATAATGTAGAGTTTAATTTTATTTGATTATTTTAATAGTCATATAAATGTAACTATAGCCTATAGGTATCAATAATGAAGTGTGTTTGTATATAGGATACTTTAAGTATGAATTGCGAAGTTACCTATATTTTGTATGCATAAGCTACATGCAGTGCTATACTATATATATAAATACCATCTAATAATTAAAAATATTAAAAAATTAAATTTTAATTCCTCTAAAAAGACATAATATGCAGGGAGCGCTGTGACATATTAATGAATGCACTACAGAAGTGCATTTTATGTGCAGTACAGTATTGTACAGAAATTTTATTTTTATTCAATACAGTATAATAATAATTATTATTATTAATATAATCACAGAATTCTACCAGAATTTAAATAACAAAAACCGAATAGAAAGTTTTCATGTAAAAAAATCCCAGCATACTTGTAATAACTAATAATTATGAAACATTTACTGCAGGGTTCCCAAAGTTTTGCCTATGTGGGCCAAATTGTAAATTCCAAAATATTTGGTGGGCCAAAAAAGTGTTATGGAAAATACGTTCAAATTGATAAAAAGTTAGGGGCAAGGGAAAAATTTATTCTAATTTTATAACCTACTCGTTGTTTATTTATGAAATAATTACTTTTTATTACAAACTGTTTAAAATAACACAATGCGCAAGGGAAAAATTTATTCTAATTTTATAACATACTCGTTGTTTATTTATGAAATAATTACTTTTTATTACAAACTGTTTAAAATAACACCATTTCAAAAATAATTAAACAAAAGTAATAAATAATTTCAAATAAAAAAAGAAAATAATAATAAATTCATCAATTGTGACTGTGTGCGTGCAGTTATTGTTCTCTTTTACTAATATCATTGAGCCTTGGTTCTAAGTCGACTGAATCTATTCTTAACACTCTTTCACTGTTCATCAGTTATTTTTGATCTGAATTTGGACTTATTAATACTCATGATTGAAAAAGTTTTTTCTCATATATAAAGTGCTTCCAAATAACATATTTGGAAGCACTTATACATATATTTTTTTAACTTTACAATATTTCGCATATATATGTGCTTCCAAATAATGAAAACATATTTGGAAAAGTTTTTCGCATATATAAGTGCTTCCAAATAATGAAAACATATTTGGAAGATTTTCGCATATATAAGTGCTTTCAAATAATGAAAACATATTTGGAAGCCTTACTTCATATATATAAGTGCTTCCAAATAATGAAAACATATTTGGAAGCACTTATTATATATTAGTGCTTCCAAATAATGAAAACATATTTGGAAGCACTTATACATGTAATTTTTAACTGAACAGATCGGAAGAGCGGTTCAGCAGGAATGCCGAGACCAATTGAACAAGTTTTAATTATAATATGATAAAATTTATTTACTTTTTGTAAAAATATAAATTATCTCTATGAATTCGAGATGGTGGATGATCTGACATCGCGAGCCACATTTCTAGTGTTTGAGGGCCGCATTTTGGGAACCTCTGATTTACTGTATTAGTTTCCGTTTCTAAAAGATTAACTGAATGAAATAAATTATAATATTTAAACTAATGAATTAATCAAATTTTCATAATTATCACATGAAATACATACCGCCAAAAGCAAAGTTAAAGAAAACAAAAAATATTTTAAGCAAGTAAATGTTTTATCGTTCATATTGATATAATATACTGAGTAGACAACAATTATGTAACAATTATGTAACAATTAATTTTTAACATTTTGTTTAAATTTATTCATTTATGCGTATAAGTAGAGCCACATTTCTAGTGTTTGAGGGCCGCATTTTGGGAACCTCTGATTTACTGTATTAGTTTCCGTTTCTAAAAGATTAACTGAATGAAATAAATTATAATATTTAAACTAATGAATTAATCAAATTTTCATAATTATCACATGAAATACATACCGCCAAAAGCAAAGTTAAAGAAAACAAAAAATATTTTAAGCAAGTAAATGTTTTATCGTTCATATTGATATAATATACTGAGTAGATTTACTGTGTTATGTAACAATTAATTTTTAACATTTTGTTTAAATTTATTCATTTATGCGTATAAGTACGTAATTATAAAAAATTATCAGAAAACGAATAGAAAAATATTGTGTCTACGTTAATTGTGGATAGTATCAATATTTTAGTATGAACACTTCCATAATAATTTATGCAATAAGTGATATGATATTTTTTGATCTTATTTCACAAAACCATTTTATTTTAGCCTGTATATAAAATAAAACATAAATGGCTATTATCTGGATATTAAAAGATTTAGAAACACGTAATTGCTTACTGATTTGAATATATAAAAATCAATGACCACTCACAATGAATTATGAGAAGCTGATAAATATAAATTGATGTTTACTGTGAGCACTAGGTGAATTAATTTTTTTCCTAGATTCACTTCGAAAAGTATGATATCTGAAATCTAGATATATGTGTTTGGGCAGCAAAAAAGCTATCGAAAACATGCCTGCATATTAGAACTTAAAATCTGAAATTATTTCAGATTTTTACAAAAGTTTAATGTCATATTGAAATGTACGCTGGAGTCCAAAGAAAATGTATTATTTGAGAATTTCACATTTCTAAGTATTTTTCGCGATGATATGTTACATTAATGAATGGCATTAAAACCAGAAATATAAACAAAGAATATTTATTAATAGTTAATGCAAAACTAACTAATATTTACCAGGTATATTGCGAATCTTTTGTTTCTCATCCGTCAAGAAGAAATTCAACTTGAATCCGAATCCGATTCAAGTTGAATTTCTTCTTGACAGAAAATAACCCGACCGAAAGCGACTTCAACCGTGCTTGAAAACAAGAGAGCTTGTTTTCCCAGCGACCGTTGCAAACTCGCAACCAATGAAAAGCGAGGAAATTTTTGACACGTGTCCAAGATGGTGGTTACATGGAATTCGACCGTAGAGTCAAATTTTATTGAATTATTACAACAACATAGTTGTTTGTGGGACTTCAATTCCGTGGATTATCGAAAAAAAGATATAAAAAAATCATGCTTGGCGTGAAATAAGCGAAGTTCTTAAAATTATAGCTTTATTCTTCTTAATCCTTTTTTAATTCCACTCATATCGCTAACTCTAGGTAGTAGATAACTAAAATAATTAAAACTGGATTAATGTTGTTATACTGCACAGTTAAACGCTAACCCTAGAAATAACAGTTAAACAACAATATCCGCCTTGACTATAACTTCATTGGATGATTTTATCGTGCTCTCATTGGCTGACTATCCATTGCGTCGCAAGCTACATTTCCCAGTGTGACCACTATTTGGCGATTGCAAGTTGTAGCCTTTGCTATTGCAGCCGTGCGCGCGACGAAAAATTGCATAGTGTGACCACAGCTTAAGTATTTTTCGCGATGATATGTTACATTAATGAATGGCATTAAAACCAGAAATATAAACAAAGAATATTTATTAATAGTTAATGCAAAACTAACTAATATTTACCAGGTATATTGCGAATCTTTTGTTTCTCATCCGTCAAGAAGAAATTCAACTTGAATCCGAATCCGATTCAAGTTGAATTTCTTCTTGACTGAGAAAATAACTGACTTCCACTGCTCTGGGGTCCATTTAATATGTTCCTGATACCAGTTCAATTGTGCCTTTTTCATTTTTTGTGAGTAAGGTTAAGTTAGGTTAGGAGAGAAAATAACTGACTTTCACTGCTCTGGGGTACATTTAATATGTTCTTGATACCAGTTCAATTGTGCCTTTTTCATTTTTTGTGAGTAAGGTTAAGTTAGGTTAGGAATGTTAAGCCGCCATATCTCACGAGGGATATACTGTATCTGGTGGCGGCCACTTACAGAGCCCATCACAGGCTGGCCAATACCCATAATGGGGTCAACTTGATGGTTGAAGGATCCCTGATTCTCCAGGGTGGTAAGACACATCTTTACCACTCGGCCATCCGGCCTTATGTGTTAGATTAGGTTAGGATAAGCTACCATATCTCATGAGGGATATTTTGTATCTGGTCGCAGCCACTTATGGAACTCATCACAGGCTGGCTAACATCCATGATGGGATCAACCTGATGGTTGAAGGATGGGATTCAACGGACCGGGCCCGAACCCCTCCTGAAAACTAGGCCTCCTGAAAGCCATCCGGCCGACTTTTCTGTGAAGAGAGCAACTTCACAGACGCTTCTTTCTGCAAAATATTTGTTCTAATAAAAAATATCAAGGTGTTTGTGTTTGTATGAGTGTACATACAGTATGTGCGTTTTGTAAATAACCTACTATGACTGGAGGTGTGGGACGCAGATTTGAACCCGAACCTCCAGGATAGTGAGCCACAGCTTTATCAAGCAGCCATCCGGCCGACTTTTCTGTGAAGAGAGCAACTTCACAGAAGCTTCTTTCTGCAAAATATTTGTTCTAATAAAAAATATCAATGTGTTTGTGTTTGTATGAGTGTACATACAGTATGTGCGTTTTGTAAATAACCTACTATGTAAAAAGGAGATAAAAATAAACAAGTTTGAGGGTAACATTTTTTCGTTTTAATGGAGTAATTCGTTCTACTATTAAACTAATAATTTAACAATTCATTAAGTTTTATAGTAAGACAACTATATAAAATATTTCGAAATGCATATGTTCTTTCATTTAGTGAATGCCTGTATATTTTTTATTGGATGATCCATGTGTTATGAAAAATATTTCAATTATATATTATTATTATTAATTTATATATTGTAGTATTATTATTTATTTTCAGACTTTAATCTTAACATTATTCTAATGTTAAGATTTCCTGTATAGTAAGAATATTGTTAAAGATGAAGAATTAGAAGAATGATTTAATAATTTAAAATATTCATTTTACAGTATTACATTTAAAAACAACTGTATTAAGTATTAAGTATATAAAAATGAATGAAAAATACACTGAAGTTTTTTTTAAATAATTGCATATCTAATAAATTAAAATTGAAAGATTATTTGTCGAATATCTTGAGTTTTGTTAATAAGAAGGATTCATTAATAATAAGTACCCATCATTCTCTCCTCCACAGGAGTAATCCCTCACACACTACACAAAAGCCTCAAAACATTAGATCTACATCCCAAGACATGTAACACTACAAAAAGCTTCACTACTCAATACATGCAACATAGTAAGAAAGTTTCCCAGCACTGACATAGACAGTTAGTTAACACACCATTAAACATCACAAGTAGCTTTGTCTCGACTCATGTCCGACATAGCACTTTGACCCGGAGTTACTCTGTGCCCACATTGATGTACTATAACATAATAATAATAATAATAATAATAATAATAATAAATCTCAGTTACTAATTGATTAAATTAAATCTTGTTAATATTTGAATAATCAAAGATTGTTTTCATCTTGGCATCTTCATAAATCTGTTTTTTTAACTTTATTTTTTTATTTTAGTTTCATTTGTTTAAATTCTAAAAAAATAGAAAAAATATTTTAAAAATAATTAATGCAATTGATAGGAAATAGAAGCAAAATATTTAACTAAACTATTTTTTAATTTAGATATAGTGGCAGAACCCAAAAACAAATAGTAGAATATGTAAGAGAGAATTATGTTCAAAGACGCACATTTCAAAGGTAAAATTTTTATTAATTTAATTTTTATATAAAAGCTTCCTAATATTTATGTTATGTATGTTTAATATACAGTAAGACCTATTTAATACAGGGGATATGTTCCAAAAAATCAAGCGCTAAATAAAACAGCATTAAACGAGGTCATTTTAACATGTAAATAATGGGAATAGGTGAAATGGGACAGTGAATAAAAAAAGTCTTTTTTTTTTTTTTCTTATTTTATTTTGTAACATATATTATTACTATTGTATTACATTAAGTATAGATATTTTTTATTGGTACAGCAATACCTCGCATAGTCTGGTTAATGGGTTCCTCTTTCTTACCAGACTAATTGAAACTGGACTGTTCGAGGTACGTAATCTATGGAAAAAATTATAATTGGTTCCAAGAAATTTTCGATTTGCTCATATGTTTTAAATATCAATTCTTACATTAATAATTATTTCTTTACGCACTAAACATTAAAATCTTTATAAAAGATTTATAATAGACAGTAGAAGGGGGGCAGAAAATGGGTCCAGCTCATAAAGACAAATTCATAAAGGGGGCTCACCCAGCAGGTGAACACATTCGCTTTCTCCAAGTTGGCTGCTCAGCATCATTCTACATGCAGAGCAGCACTCTATGTAAGGATATGGCCAGGCAGAAAAGTGACCGAATGTTTTGTTGGGATAGGTGGGCAGACTCAAAGGTATGACCCATGGAAGGGGGAAAGTGAAGTGAGAAGAAGGTGTAAAGAAAAGGAAAGTGGAAAGAAGCCAGTCAAAGAAAGTGTGACTGGACAGTAGGTTAGAGTAAGATAGCAACCGACACCTTTGTCCCCAAGCGCCTGCATCGGGAATTAATTAAACAAATTTACAAAGCCTGACCCTGGTCAGGAGGAAAACAGAGGAAAAAATAAAATAAAATAAAAATAAAAGAAATAAAAAAATAATAATAAAAACAAAAATAATAAAAATAAAAACAAAAAAATTACAAAAAATTTACATAATTTACATGGACGAGAAATAGATGAGAAACCGGTGAAAACTCGGACACTTCACTTGTAGAGTTCAAAACACTTTGTTTGGAGAACAGTTGAAGATTCTTGTTTGAAGATAATGTTGATTGAGAGTCCAATTCATCTGTTTACTGGAGTAGGATATATGGGAGAACCCATCAAGAGTCGATGGCCAGGAACAGAAGTATGGAGCCGTTTTGAGTCTTGTAGTTCCAGAATTCATCAGCTCATCAAGAGTTGATGAGCTGATGAATTCACATAGCACTATTTACAATTTGGAGAACTGAAGAAGATGGATGGATCTACGAAACACAAATTACTATTAGGTAAGGGTGATGGATGATCCTTGTGGGTGAAGAACATCACAGTTAAAAACTTGGAGGTCCCTTAGCAAGGGGTAAGAATGAGTAAAATTCAAGTATGAATTAAAGCATCTGGGAGGGAGATGGTCTGAAGTGATCCAAAGGAACTGAATGTATCGAGAAGGTGGAATGAGACGAGAAGGTGGAATGAGAAGTGTGTAGCAAGCACCAAAAGTCCAATGGTTGGGGTCCATGAGAAAATGGGGAGGCGTGACGGAAGGAAAAGGCTCCAAAAGTCCTCCCTGGGTAGCACCCAAAAGGAGGAAGCCAGCAGATGAGGAGGATCTAAGAATTTGCCTCAGAGTGACCCATGGAAACCAAAGACAGGGGAGGGCGTTAATCATCACTCGAATGTTGGGGGAACTGTTCTGGAACAGCCCCGTGCAGGAAAGGAAAGAATTTAACTCGTCAAACATTTCGCGGTAGTCGATGAGTTTTAGGTTGATACATGGCCAGTTTAGGCCGACTTTGATTGCTGTCCTTTTCAAGGGAACCCTTTCAGGTGGAAAAGAGGGCAATTGAAAAGGATGTGATTTGAATTTTGAGGTGTGTTACAATCACATACACAGTAATTGGTGTCACAGAGCGAGTCTTTTGGAGCTGGCAACAAAAGTCAATTTTAAACATACGGATTTTCATTGAACTGGCCAGACTGACATAAAGAGATTGTGACCAATTGCTAAGCACTTGAAAGGCTCGCTCAGAATTCAAACAAGTTTGATTTTGAGTGACAAACAGAGGCAACAAGTCTGTTCTTGTGGAACTTAAGTAATGAATTCCAGCAGCATTAATAGAAAACTTTTGATTTCAGAAGTTCAAAGCAGACCTGTATTATGGCAAGACACATGCAGTTACAATTTGGCATTGAACCAAACTCACATTTTCTTTTAGCACTCATGATTATTTAAAAAAAAATTAAGTCAGAAAACAAATGTGGAATTATAATTTAAAAATTATGCAAATGATTGAGTAATTCACGTATGCACTTGAGAGGCAAGGCACTATAATACATGTTCTTAAGATAAATTTGGAACACTGGAGCAGCTGGCTGCTTGTCTCAGCTTGTCAAATTGTGGCTATTCGAGTCATTTATAGGTAGTAAGTAGCAAGCACACTTATATTTCATATTTATTCTAAAAAAATAAAGTAAATTAAAAATTTTTTATTAACAATTACATTCCGGACTATGCAAGGTATTGCTGTACTTAATACATTTCTGCCTAGCCAGAGTAAAAAAATTACAAAATGAAGTGAAGCCCGGACTATGTGAGGTATTGCTGTATATCAATTTGTATTCATAAATCATTCATGAAAATCAAAAATATTTAAGTAAATAATTTGTGATGAGGAAGGTTCTTCCTCATTTGATAGTTTGTTTTTTGTTAAGAAGTCACCTAACATCATTTGCCTTTTCTTCTTTCATTCAGCAAGCAATTGTGAATAGCAAGACATCGCATCCATGATGCTTTGTCTTGCCTTTGAACTTTAATCAAAATTTGGATCATTTTGTATAAACCGATATCAAACGCACTGCAAGACGACATAGGAATATCAAAGAAACAAATTTGTGCAATTTCAAATTTATGTGAATATAACGATTTGAAAAGTTGTGCCAAGGTGAATCAAAAAAAATATAGAATTCGAAAAAAAACTGCATTATATCAAAACAGTGTTAAGCAGGGTCTTACTGTATGTAAATTGTTACATGATTATTATGGTAAATTTAATAATATTTTATATTGTATACAAAATTATATGCATACTAACAAGGAGACACAGTCAATTGTGACTCACTAATTTGGATGAAATTTTGCAGAGATGATGGGATTGCCACAATCCTGCAAAATTTTGTCCAAATCAGTGAGTCACAACTGGATCCCCTTGTAAGTATATAATATGATTGCATTACTAATGACAGCATTATATACAATAATAATGCTATTTATGTTATTTTATTATTGCAATGATGGTTATAATCTTTTGTAAGAATTATTACTCTCTTTCTGATAGTATTGTTATTATCAATTATCAAAACTATAAGAAAAACTTCCACTTGGAGTACTAAATATAAATTATCTGAAGGCACTATAATACATGTTCTTAAGATAAATTTGGAACACTGGAGCAGCTGGCTGCTTGTCTCAGCTTGTCAAATTGTGGCTATTCGTTCCTGGATCTTCTAAATATTTATCCAAGGTATTTTCTTTCAGAAATTTATCTAATTTTTCTGTCAGCTAGAATGTTATAGACAAATTTATTTACTAAAATAATTTTTGAAAATTTTGATCATATTTTCTCAACACCTACTGAAGTTTCCGAAGTAGTATTCGCTATTAAAGATGGAATTGCAATTTCAGCAATCAATAAAACGGTCATGACAATTATATACTGTGCATGAAAATTAAAAAACATAAAAAAAAATTTTTATTTAGTATAAAATAAAACTAAAGAGAAAATACTTACAACAGAAATCATAGTTTTATTTTCTAATAATGCTCCACAGTAACCAAAAAATCCTAATAGAAATAGAAATATCCCTATTCCAATAGTAAAGAATATGATCGGATTAATGATACCTATGGAAAGGTATGAAGATATTTCTTTCATTTCAGCATTATGTGTAACCCATATTCCAATAATCGCTATAGTTAAACCTAGTATCTAGGAAAAATATTGAATTTCATTTCATTGATTAAATTAATTAAAGCCACGTATTTTAATTATAAAATACAGTATTATAAGCTTTTATTTTTATATACAATACTCATACTTATTTAAAATAATAATCTGTTTAAGTAAAATAAATTACTAAACTGGTACATTCATGAAAAGATTTCTGCTTTATATATAATTATTATTTATGACGTTTAAAACTATGATGTCTGTTGTATTAAAATTATTAGTATTAATACAAGTTATTTTTAAAAATTGATTTTGAATAGAATTGGCAAAACGATCTGAAACAAAATTTATTCAGCTTTTAGTTTTAAGAAATAATCTATACAGTATTTAATTGAGAAACTAATATGTAAAAAATTAAATGTAATATTAATAAATTATGATATTTTCTCCAATTTAAGAGTGACATTTTGGTTGACATTATTCTTTTATTTGCATAAATTGCCAACAAGTAGATATATATCATTTTTGATCAAAATCCATAGATCATTTGCAGAAATGTTTCAGAGAGGAGAATTCATTTTACATCCTATCATTTAGCCAGATTGTGCCAAAATTTTCAGAATACTTTATATGAACTAACAAGGAGAGGACTCGAGGGCCGGAAAACAGAATGAAACGAATTTGTAGATTAAATAACATTATCTTGAAAGCCATTTTTTTTTCAAATATACATATATATTGTATAAGGTATACGTCATTCCGTTGCAAACTTTTTTTTTTATTATTACTTTTAATTATTTAATGTCGATAGATATATCTAAAAAGAGAATTATTTAAATATTATAATTTTTAATAAGAAAAATCGATTCTTCACACACACTTACTGTCTATCCGTCATATCAATTGAAAAAAAAAGATCTTCCATGTTTCTAATGATGTTGACCGGTTTTAATTCCGTCAATAAACACATTAGAGGCAAATATTTGTATGACTGGAGCGAAACATCGCGGTGTCAAAGAATCAAGTGTCAAGTCTTAGGCATCCTTTCGTCTCCCAAGTAAATTGTGTCATCAAACAAGATTTTTTCTCTTGTCTTGGAGAACATGAATAAACGTCATGAAAAAATGATAATGTGATTTTGTGTATATATTATTTAACATTAATTGAATGAGTGAAGGTTAAAACAAAAGACACGCTTGTGAAGGATATTTTTTTATTTTGAATAAACGTGATCGTTATTTATCGATCTTACAAAAATGCAGTTTCAGAATTATATTTTCAGAAGAATCATAATTATGTTAATTAATCTCATAAATATATTATATATATATTTCAATTTATAATATTTTTTTAAGGTGTACATATTCGTATTAAAAACGACAGAATAAAAATTTAAACTTCTAACCCAAATTATTTTTAGTTCTTCAAACGATGTTGGAATTTTTTAATAAAATAAAAAGTATTAACTTTTTCACAGGAAATATAATAAATTTTGAATCTGATTATGTTCGCTAAAACAGCATTTTTGACCGATAACCTCTTCTACGTATAAAATTTTTAATAAGTTAGTAAAGGAATTTTTCATGATCCTCTTGTAAAAATAATACAATATTAGTTTCATATTTTATGAGAGAGGAACTGAAATGGAGTATAAAAAATAATTAGAAATATGTCGGCTATTTTATCGACTAAACCTGAGATTTAATATTAAATGATTTATAAATGATGGCTTTTAATGATACCCGAATTCTATGATAACCGAGAAACAGTTAAATATTGTTTTTCATTGGCTCTCTCAAGTACTCAGATTTATTTATTGATTAAAAAGTCATTAATTTAGTACAATTCCGATATTCTAGAAAGCAAAAAGTTTGGCAGAATTTAGACGAACCATTACAACCTGCCAAAAAAATATTAAAATCCAAAATTTCCATTTCTGTCTAAATTGGCACATATTTTAGAGATTTAGAATACTTTACAGAAACTTTGAAGTACTTTATTCCAATAACAGTCCATTAATCAATTTTATTTTAAAAATGGCAAATAATAAATTAGTAGACAATTTTAAATAATTCAAACCTGAATTTTTTTTAACGATGAAATGATTTCTAGTGATAATCCCATTATTAAGTTTCTTGTTTTCAAAAAAGTGAGAGTTTAAACTTTCGATCTTATGACAAAAAAAAATTTCTTCGAATAAATAAAGTTGGCAACTTGAAAATATCACATACACAGCGCCATCTATTAATGATTAATATAATTTTTATGTTAAACGGCTTTATTATCTTCCATTTTAACAAAAATAAGTGTAACCAAGTTTTTATATAACATAACGTTTTAATCATAATATTATAAATTTATTTATTTATACATATTTCAATTATAAAAAAACAAAATTTATTTTAGTTATATCAAAATATTCTGAATTTAATATCTTCAGCAGTTTTAAGGGAAATAATATAGATATTAGAGAGCTTCAGCAAGACGTTGACGTTGACGTGAACGTAAACGCAAAGAAAAATGACGTCATTGAGTTTACGTTCCATGCATCAATGGTTTGGATCACTGCACCTTTACAAACTATGACGACTGTTCTTTCGGGAGAGCAGTATGTCACCTGTTCTCAAATTATTCCACTAGTTCATGGAATGTTTTTGGAGTTATCCTAACGGTAACTGGTCAATTAATCTTTACTTCCCAGCGTTAATTTTAAAAATAACTTTTTTTTATTATATTTTGAATGCAAGTCTAACCATGGAACACAAATGAAAAAAGTTATCTGGCTTCGCCAATCGTAAAATAAAGGAAGAGAATGAAGCAAGACAAAAAACTTTTCTGGAAAAAATCAACAAATTTCTTCCATAAAAAGAACGAAACATTTTCTATGGAAATTAAACAGCATCAGCAACATCAACAAGGAAAAGAAGAAAATCAACAACAGTATGATAGTAATGCTCAACAATCAAGAAACAGAAGATGCACAACACAACAACAGGAGGAGCAGGAGCTACAAGACATGTAACACCTATGGCCAGAAGAACGTCAGGAAAAAGAACATTTAGATAAAGACGAAGCTAATAATATGCTGAGTGTTAATTATGATGATCCTGCATTATGGGGAAAAATTAAGCGAAGAAAAAATTATAGATATAATTCAGAACATATCTAACGTAGATATAGATATTCAAAAACTGGATTTCACTGCATCTAAAATGGTCTACAAATCGCAGTGCAGATATGCTACGAAGACGATATTTTACGGACATTTACTAAACGGAAAACGACAAAAATAAAACTGCCTTTCATACTCAAATTCTTCAGGAAAAGTTTATTGCATCCCATGCAAACTATTCGGTAGTTCGAGTAATGCATTTAGTACAGGGTTCAATAATTGGAAACAGTGAAAACATTTCGGAGCACGAAAATTCTTCCCTGCATAAAGAAGGACGCCAGCAAGCGGCGCCTTCGTCGGTTATTGCCCTCCTATCCGCGTTGGTGAGGGTTCTGAACCTATGGTGCTGTTGCCTAGCATGTTCTGAGTAGAGAAATATTCTAAAGAACAGCTCGTTTTCTGACTACAACAACATGGTGACAGAATCCTCGGAGTATGGACAGTGCTTTCTCATCCGAGGCAGTTTACTGTTTTCGGGTGAGAACGACCTCTTACATCCACTGTTCGTACTCGACTGTGACTCTCGAATCGTGTTCCATCCTATAGACCCGTTGAATTCGAGAGACATTTCAACCTCCCGGGACTCGACCATCACGAATTTGACAGGACATCACAACCCGAATTTGACCGGACGGGCGTGGCCCTGCTGGTTTTTTCTTTTTCCCGAATTTGACTATAGCACATACTTACTGCGTTAGCAATAGTTTTCTAGATTTAGTTTGTTTCTCTGGGTAGTTGTTGGCCCAGCTACTTTTCTTTCGGGCTAGTTTTCTGTTAATTCTTAATGCTTGTTTTAGATATCAGATTAGCTTGAAGATGTGATAGGTTAGATTCATTTAGAGTTTCTTTGTTTGTTACTTTTTCCGTCGTTCTTTCCGGGACAGGGGGAGAGGTGGTTTGGCTATTCCTCCTTGGTTAGATTTTAGGTTAGTTCTGTAGTGTAAAAAGTGCCAGCTTAGCTTCGGTCTTCTTAGGTTAGATAAAGTTGTTTCGAGTTGGTTTTTTTCCTAGGTGGAGATCGTAAGGCTACTCCTCCTTTAGATCTTAAGGTTAGTGTCCACTTGAGAGCTGAGAGTGACAGATACTCTCGAGAGAACTCTCAGGTAGTATGTCTACTTGAGAGACTTTATGATTTTTGAGAGCGTTCTGAGAGTCGTATATCGACAGTTACTCTCAGACGTGTGTCCACTTGAATCAATAATACTCGCAGTAGTTAGCAGCTTTTACAATGGACCAAGAACAAAGTGCTGCTTTAATCGTCATGTTTAGTATTTTAAAACGTAAAAAACGTTTACAGAAAAGAAAGTGTTGGGTAAGACAATGGGTTCAACGTCGAAATAGTATGGGAGCTTGTTCAACTCTAATAAATGAAATGCAGATCGAAGATCCTCAACAGTTCCGAAATTTTGTGAGAATGTCAGCAGAACAACTGGAAGTTTTAATAAATTTAATTGGGCCGCAAATTGCTAAGAAGGACACGAGAATGCGGAATGCAATTCCTGTTAAACATAGGTTGTTAGTGACTTTACGCTTTTTAGCATCAGGTAAGTTTTTCTTGTAAAAAGTAAATACTGATGTTTATCCTATGTAATACCTATTTAAAAGACATTTATAATTATAGGTGATTCATACAACAGCCTTCAGTATTTATTTCGCATACCAGTTTGCACAATTGGGAGAATTGTGAAGGAAGTAACAGTTGCTATTTATGAAAAATTGAAGGCTACATATTTGAAGGTACAGTTTTATATTTATATGGCAAATTTGTTTAATCAGTAACATTTCG